>JBAGAE010000873.1:0-16247 GCA_037014365.1 Malurus splendens
ATGGAAATTTTTGTTTCACCTTCCCCACCTTTTTACCTTGCCCCGTTTTCCACCTTTCTTTACTTTTCCCCCATTTTCTCTACTTTTCCCCCATTTTCTCTACTTTTCCCCCATTATCCTTTTCTTTAACTTTTCCCACACTTTTTCTACTTTATCCTCACTCTTTCTCTAATTTTTTGCCTTTCCCCCTTTTATTTTGCCTTCCTCCCTTTTTTCACCTTTTCCCCCTTTTACATAATTTTTTTTTTTTGTTTGTTTTTAACTTCCCACCTTTTTCCTTCCACGTTTTCCACTTTTTTACCTTGGTCTTTTTTTCCTACTTTGTTTTTTCTTTATACCCTTCCACTTTATCTCTAAAGGGTTTTTCCTTCCCTTTTCCCTGTTTTCCCACCTCTTCACCTTCCCTCCATTTTTTTTACATTTTCACCTTCCCCCTCCCTCCCCATTTTCTTCACCTTTTTTCTCCCTTTGTCCCCATTTTTTTTCATTTCCTCACTTTTATTTTGCCTTTCCTAGCTTTTTTTTTTTTTTTTTTTTTTTTTTTTTTTTTTTTTTTTTTTTTTTTAGCTTCCATGATGACAACTTTCCCCATATTAATTTTCCACCCCTCCCATCTCGGATTTCCCCTTCCTCCCTTCCCATGGATCCTTTCCCCACTCCCACCCATATTTAAATTGGCACCGGAATCAGTACCGGGTGGATCCGGGGCAGCCCCTCTGCACCTCGGGACACGAATGGGAAGAACTTTCCCACAGGGTTCTCCCCAACCCACAGCAACATCACCACCATCAGATCCCTCCGCTCCACGTCATAAAATTCCAGCCGCCCTTTCTCCAGGTCCAGGAACACCCCGACCACAGAGAAACCCTTCCGCTGCTTCCCAAGCTTGTGGTGGCTGACACAATCACAGGAGAAAATCTCTCCCTTGGATCCGTGCAGAGCCCAATAATTCCAGCAATGCCATGAATCCCTGGAATGGAGGCCAGGGAGGCTCAGTCTGTCCTGCAGCACTCCCAGAGTCCAGTCATACTCGTCCCACAGCTCCACCTCCCAGTAGCACTTCCTGGCTCCCAGCGCCTCCCTTGCTGTCACCCCTCCTCGCCAGGACAAATATGGCATATCCTGCTGATTCAGGGGCTGCGTCTTGGGATCCAGCACCACGGGAACTGTGGGAGAAAGGGGAAGGATCCAGTGAGTGGAACGGCCTTGGGAGCTCCTGGTGGCTTCTGTGAGGGATTGGGACCTGCAGGGGATGCGACCACTGAGGAACTGAGGGGCTACAGAAGTGCTGAATCCTCAAATCCCTCAGTACAGAAACCCCAAATCCTAAAATCCCTTAATCCCCAAACCACCAAATCCCAGAATTACAGAGTCACTGAGTGGATGAGGTCCTGGTGTTGGACAGCAGGGAATATTAACACTTCCTGGAACAGGGGATGTGGCCACTGAGGAGCTGAGGGGCCATGGAATCAGAGAGTCCATGAGTCCCAGAATCCTGAAATCTCCAAATCCCATACTGGGCAAGATCCTGGGGTGTTTCAACAAGGAATTAGAATATTCCTTGGAACAGAGGATGCAGTCACAGAGGAACAGAGGAGCCATGGCATTCCTAAATCCCCAAATTCCACAATCCATGAATCTCCAAATTCCCAAATCCCAGAGTGGGTGACATTGGAGAGGATCCCAGAGGGGTCTCCTGGGCCATGTGGACACGCCAGAGCTCTCCCGACCGGGTCCTTCCTCAGGGCACAATTCCCACTTTCACCTTCCATCCATCTTCTCAGGAATTGTGTCCCAGTCCCATCCCAGGCACACACCTGGATTCCAGTTTGGCCGGGATATCTCTGACAAAGTGAAATTTTGGGATGACTGCAAGTGCCATTCCAGGGTGGTCAGGTGGCCACTACATTTTCATGGAATCAGGGAATGGTTTGGTTTGGAAGGACCTGAAATCCCATCCAGTTCCACCCCTTCTATGGGCAGGGACCCCTTCTGCTGTTCCAGCTGGCTCAAAGTCCCATCCAACCTGACCTTGGGCACTTCCAGGGATGGGGAATCCACAACTTCCCTGGGAATTCCATTCCAGCCCTTTCTTGCCCTCACTGGGCAGAGTTTCTACTCCAAATTCCATCCAAATCTCCCATTTTCCAGCCGGAAGCCACATCAATGTGTCCCGTCATCCCCCACTCACCTGCATGGCTCCGGGCTTCCCAGAAATCTGCAGGAAGGAAACAGAAAGGGCAATTTCATGGATCTGTAGCACAGCGGGTTTTTTTTTAAATTTTCATTAATGAAAGGAATTGATTGGACTGAAACCCGTGGCAATAAAATAGAATTTTTATCCCACTTACCCAGCTCAGCTCTGAGTCTCTCTGGAAAGGAAAGAAATTCCAGTTACTGGCACTTCCTGATGGTGCTTTTCCAGGTCAGGCAACTCAAGCCGTGGAAAATCGAGCAACACCGTGGATGGATATTTTAATTTTGTAATTATAATGAAACCTTTTTAAATATGTAGATTTTAATAAAAATTTACCCTTATTAAATTTGTTGCTTTTGGTTAAAATTAAACATGATGAAATTTTACAGTTTTCATTTAAATTAACCAGATTTAAGTTTGTGGGGTTAATTAAAATTCACCATTTTAATTGGTGGTTTAAATGTGTTCAATTTTTTTGTGTAAATCTGCCATAAAATGAACTCATTTATTTCACTTTATAGATTTCTATGTTTCTGTATTTCTGTGTCAATAATTCCAAATTTCTATAGTTCTATCTTTCTGTTGTTCTAGTTCTACTTATATGTTCATGTATTTATATCTTATTTTTTGAGAAGCTTATTTCAATGTGAGAAGATTTAGGAAATCCTTGAAGGACAAAGAGCTCCTGGAAGATCAACCATTGACTGAAAAATTATGTGTAATAAATATTTTATCTATTAACTGAATTATTGTCACACCTATGGACTGCTCTCATGGCAAAGATATTAATGTTTCTATATTTTTATGTACTTCTATGTATTTTTAGTTTATATATATGGACATATTTCTGTACTATATTTGGATATTTTATTTCATATTAAGTTCTATCGAATATATATTATGTTTAATTGTATAACAATATCTATTATATGCTTCTATAAATAATAAATATACTTGAAATTATATGCTTTTATAAAGAATAAAGATATTTGAAATTATATATGTTTTTATTCTATATAAATATAGACTACCATTACATGATAAATAGCATACACATATATGATATCACTATATAAATGTGTATATGTATTATAAACCAGAATTTTTTTATTTGTGTACTGTGTGAAAGAATTGCATTATAGATAATATTTATAATTATATAACTAATATAATTGTAATAACAAATGTATAAAATATAATTCTAATGCATAATTAATACTGATATAGAATCAATATTATACATGTATTATATAAGGTATCCATTAACACACATATTTCACAGTGTTTGCTCTATAGTTATGGTATTTATTACATATTTATAGTGTATTTATTCTATCTCATGTATTTATTAACTTATATCATTATTTATTACCTGATATTATGTATTTATAACCTTATACTAAATATCTAATTTATATTTAGGGTTTATATGGATCTATTTCCCTCCTTACCTGCTTTATTGGCTTGTGTAAAACTCCCTGGGAAAACAAAGGAAATGTTTTCAGCAAAAATGTTTTCTGCAAAAAATGTCTTTGAAATATAATTTCAAATTGTCTCATTATATTATGAGAAATGAATCAGAAATGCACAATTTCAGCAGTTAAATGAATATTCAGCAAGTATCTCATAGTTCATGAGTCCTAAATCCTGATTTTAATTATCCATCCATTAATTTTGTCTCTCTCCTTCTCCATCCCATATTTCGGATGGTAAAATTTTGCTTTTACTGCCATTAAATTATTTTATTCTTGTTATTGTTATTATGACCGTAGTTTAACTAATACTAATAAAATTCCAAAAGATTAAAATAAATAGTAATTTAAAATAAAATTCAGAATTAGAATTAGAGTACAGCAAACACATTTAATGATAGGTAATGAAATTAATGTCAATCAATTTTTTCATTCACAATATTTATTTGAATTTGAATTAGAAGCTCCCCATCACCTGTGGCAATACTCACGTATCATTTTATAAACCACAGCCCCGATAATTCCCAAATTCAGACTTAAAACAGCAAGGGAAGTGAACATCCGAGGGGAAGGGAAAGAAGAAGGGAAGAAGGAATCTGGAAAATCAAATGGAATTGCAAGATTAAACAGTTTTCTGTGGAATTTTAGATGAAAGAGAACCACAAGGATCTCCCTCTTTTGGAACTTTCCACTGACCACCATCCATGTGTCCATGTCATTGTAGGGTCTAATGTCCACTGGAATATCCCAATTCTGGCCTCCTTCCCTGTGCCCAGGTCACTGCAGGATCTTGGGAATGTCCATTGGAATGTCCCAATCCTTCCCTGGCCAAGCTAAAACGGATCTTGGATGCACTGAGACACAACAATGGATTTCTTCCCACATTTTTCATCTTCCCTCAAGTCATCGGCCTTGGACTGGGGGGCTGGGATCGCTCCAAGGAAAGGGACAGCAACCACCACCCAATCCCAGCTGATCCCAGGGCTCCAGGATCATTCCATGGTCACTGAGAAGGGACAGCAGCCACCATCGAATCCCAGCTGATCCCAGAGCTCCAGGATCATCCCATGGTCCCTGAGAAGGGAGAGCAGCCACCATCCGATCCCTGTTGATCCCGGGGTCACTCACCTGCAATCCGCACTCGGGATTCCAGCCTGGCATTGAGCACCTCATTGACCACCCTGCAGGACACTTCCCGGTCGGATCCCGGCTCCAGGCTCATGGAACTCACAACATCAAAGACACCGGGAGAGGAGCCTGGAGTGCTCTGAGTGGTCACTTCCTCTGTCCGGGTCCATCCTTGGCTGTCCAGCCAAACCACAGAAGGCACTGGGAACCATCCCTGGGATCTGCAGGAGAGGCTGATGCCATTCCCAGAGTGTCCATCCAGGGAAACCGAGGGCTCAGCACCTTGAGCTGCTCAATGAGTAAAGAACAAAGAGCAGGCAAGGAATTCCCTCATCAAACATGATATTGGGATGTTGGGAAGAAATTTTTTCCTGGGAGGGCAGGGAGGGGCTGGAATGGAATTCCCAGAGAAACTGTGGCTGCCCTGTCCCTGGAAGTGTCCAAGATCCAGTTGGATGGGGTTTGTAACATCCTGGGATAGCAGGAGGTGTCCCTGAGAATGGAAGGGATTTGAATTGGATGAGCTTCAAGATCCTTCCAACCCAAACCATCCCAGGATTCTCTGGCTCCTGGTGGGAAGGTCTTCCCAGATTTCCCCATAATAATGTGCAAATTAATCAGATTGGTAACTGTAATTCCCATAAAATTGCTGGGAAATGGCTCTTCCTCTGCATCCTGGCCCTGGCTGGGATGGAGTTCATTTCTCCCAGGACCCTGCATCAGATTTGGGAACAGCAACAACAATGTACTATTTTTCATTGTTTTTAATTCTCTTCCTGTTGTTTTCCTCCCAATTTTTCCTATTTTGATTTTGTTGCTTTCAATTATTAAACATCTCTTCTCCCAACCCAGGAATTTTCCTATATTAATCCTTGAAATGTCCTTTTGGCTTCCCCCAGGGAATTGAACTTTGAAAACCAAATTGTGGTCAGGACAGACCTCAGATTACCTGAGACCAAACAAACCCTCTGTAGGAAAACAAGTATGTGAGGAGGTGGAATGTGGAGCCCCCATCATTTCACAGCTTGGTAAGACATCAATAACCCAAATATTCAGAGAAATCCCTGGAAATCCCTCTGATTTCATAGGAAAAAGCAGGAAGTCCTTTCCTGGCACCCACCTGCCACATCCAGTTCCACCACGACCTCCTTGTACCAGTTCTCAAGGAAGACGATGCAGGTGTATTTCCCTCTGTCTGAGAGCTGGATGTTTTTCAGGAGAAGGGATAAATCTCCCTGGTGGATTTCTGATGGGAAAAACTCTGTTCTGCCCTGATAAGCCTCAGACTCCAGAAATGGATTGCGAAGGTTTTTCCCATAAAAAGTGGCCACCTGTCTTTCTGTGGAGCCCCCAGCAAAGATCCACTGGATGGAAAGTTTCTCCGGGATTATTTTGCCTTGTAACTGACAGGGCAGGATGGCTCCATTCCCAACGATTCCGATGACTGAGTTGTCAGGAGGAATTATGTGCTGGCCTGATATGAGAGAGAGATGGAAAAATTGCTCATCCTGGGATCATCCAATCCTGGAATGGTTTGGGTTGGAAAGGAGCTTTAATGGCATTGGGAGTTGGTGCTTATCAATGTTCCCAACAGTGCTTCCTGTGGGAAACTGGGATGTGGAAATGCCAGAGAAACGAGCTGGGAAAAAAAGGAAAAAAAAACCCCAAACCAGATCTAGCCTGGGATTGAACTCCCTTCCTAAATAAAACTGGGATTGGGACAGAACCAGGATTTACCTGTGACCCAAGGGATGATCTGGAAGAAAACAAGGGTGGGAAGAGTTGCTGTCGGCCGGAATCTGAATCCCATCGTTCTGCAGCTTGGGAAGACATCAGTAACCCAAACATCCAGGGGAAATCTCCCCAGGCTCCTGCCAAGCACAGACACAAAATGGGAAGGGGGAATCAAAACAGAGGCATGCATTTGTCTCAATTTATGGGAAAATTCTCAGGGCTGTTCCAGCCCTTTCACGGGAAACAGGAAGAGGACAGGATCAACTTTTCTTAAGGAAATCCAAGCAATTGAGTTCTGGTTCCCAGACTAAATCCAAGCCCAAAGGGATGTGGATAACCTCAGGCAGGGGAGAAACTAAGGCAGAATTCCTGAAAAACCTCTTTCATTTCCCAGTCCTGCTCCAAAACATCCACTCTGCCCTGAAACTCTGCACGGGGATTCCTTGACTCCTCTTGGCTTCATGGAGATATCTGGTGCCAGGTGGAAGGAGAAGTTGGAGCCTCCAGAACGGATCCTCAGAATTCCCAGAAGGCAAAGAAAGAATTGACCCATTATTCCCAACCTGAATAAAATCCTTAAACTCTTCCAGCACCAGCAGGTGCTGGAGCCGTTCGAATCCGTGGATCCAGACTGGGACATTTCTGATTTCTGGAACATGCGTCAGCTTTCAAAGGGTTATTCCAGGCCCAGTCAGTCAGGATCATTGAGCTTGGAAAAGGCTTCCAAGGCCAATGATTCCAAGCTGTGCCCAATCCCTGCCTTGTCACCAGCCCAGAGCTCCGAGTGCCATGTCCAGTCCTTCCTTGGCCACCTCCAGGGGTGGGAACTCCACCATTCCCTGAGCAGCTCTTTCTAAGCCTTTCTAGGAAAAAATTCCTCATGATGTCCAACCTGGACCTCCCCTGCACATCTCAAAGCCATTCCCTCTCATTCCAACCCTTGTTCCTGGGAGCTGATCCCAACCTGCCCCCAGCTCTACCCTCTTGTTAAAGAGTTGTGGGGGACTGAGAAGGTCTCCCTGGAGCCTCCTTTTTGCAAGGATGAGCTCCCACAGCTCCCTCAGGAGTTCTCCAGACTCTTCCTCAACTCTGCTTCTGGCTCTGGACATGCCCCAGCCCCTCCATGTCTGTCCTGTAACTGGAGACACCAGAATGGAGCCCAGAATTCCAGCTGGGGCCTCCTCCAGTGCTGATCCCAGTGGGACAATCCCTGTCCTGCTTCTGCTGCAGTACTATTTCTAATCCTAGCCATGTGCCCACGTGGACAGACCTTGGCTCATCCAGCCACTGTCAAAAAAAACACTGTCCAAAAGAAAAGGGCTAAAAATTAATTTGAATAGAAGAAGACAAAGTATATTCCCTGGAAACAGCAATCAGTATTTCCATGGTTCAATCCATCAATAAAGGTCTGAAATCCCAGTTACGGGTCAGTTTGAGGCATAGGCAGATAGTTTAATTCATTCAATTAAGGCAGCAAAGAAACTAAAGTTAAAGGCTCTTTGAAAATTTCACTTAAAACCACCCACAAATAACAGGAATTCCCACTAAGGCAAAAAAAAATTCCAATCATTCCAATCTGGACTCATTCCCTAACAAACCACCGGCTCAGTATTCTACGAAAGTCCATCACCTTGGACAATCTGCTTGCAGCCAGACTTACCTGAACAGCCAGATCCCTAGAATCCATATTAAATTCCTTGTGGATTATGGATTAGAGGAATTTTTGTATTCCCTTTTCTACATCCGTAGGGGAACAGACTCCAGGAACTCCTGGACATCCTACAAGTTTTACAAAGGGACTTTGAGCACAAAAGACTTTTTTTTCCCTCACGTGTAACATTCCAGCCAATCCCAACAGCCCAGACCCAGACACTCCAAACGCACGTTTGTGACACACCCGGATCCAAAGGGCAGCAGGAAACGATTTCAAATCCTTGGCGCCTGGATAGGGCAGCTCCTTTGCCAGGCTGGTTTTTCCACAACTCAGAAAACATTGGGAATGGCAGGTGGAGAATCCCAAATGGGAGTGGATTGCCCACTGGGCTGACTCAGAGTCAAAATCGGGAATACGCAACACAGAGACCAGGTGGGAACACATGGATATGGGAAAACTGTGGAATTCAGGGCTTTAAAGTTCCAAAATGTCCAGGCTTGTGTATCCATACACCAGTTTTATTTCTGGATTAGGGAGAGGGAAGGAGTCAGGGTGGGCAGGGACATAGAAAACAATTAGATTTACGTGATTCCCACCCTTCATGATTAGTGTCTAAATGGGGCTCAAATCCAGTCCAATTAAAGGTGGGATGGATTCTGTGTCAGAACATATTGGAGGACACACCTGCATGTAAAATCTGGGGATTTTTCATGATCCCAGGTGGGATCAAACACAGCCAGAACCCAAAACCCAAAAGCTCCAAAGCTGTTTCCATCCCATTTTTGATTAATCTCTATTTTATGCCCCTTGAAATAAAGATAAAAACTCTGGGGGAAAAAGAAAAAAAAACCAACCAACCAAACAAAAAAGACAAAACCAAACCCCTAATTTTAAAAAGGAAAAATAAAATTCCGTGGAAATGTCAATCAAAACTCCCTGCTCTAAAGCAGCTGCCATTGGTGTAGGAAACAGGGGGAATCCAAAGTGAAGCACTTCCGGTGCCTATTAAGACACGTTTGGAGTCTTCTCCAGGACAGCAAAATGGGATCAAATTCCAGGTGCAGAGCAATCCAACAAAAATGTGGACTTGGAAAGGGATATTCCAATTCCAGGGGCTCAGAGAACAGAACACACACATGAAAATGACGTCGTAATGCGAAGAGAAACACAGAAATTTTTTGATAATGTGATGCCTAAAATCCGGCTACCTAAAACAGAGATTAGACAAAATTCAGAGAATAAAAAGCAGTTATATTTATTGAAGGGCCTTCAGGTACAGTCAGGGCAGTCGCAGCCCACTCAGACACTACACCCAAATTGGATGGTTGGTAACAGATATTTTGTGCTTTATAAGTTTTTTCCATTTGCATATCGGGGATTAATCCTAAATTACAGCTTTAGGTAATTAAGTCATTTACTCCAAGTTTGCTCCCCCCAATTCAGTGTTGTTTCCATCTCTTGGAGCCTGAATCAGTGAAGTGTCCTTTAGTTTGAGACCTGGAGAGGAACTGTTTTGTCTAAAAAATGGAAGAACTGTAGCTCAGCACTGTCTATGGAGTCTGAAGTTATAGACTAAAGAATTACAGGATTACAGATACATGAAAAATATAGAAACTAAAATCCTAAGGCATCATACTTTTCCAACCTTTTTACCTTCCCCCTCTACCCTTATTTACCTTTTCCCCATTTACTCCACTTGACCCTCATTATCCCTTTTTTAAATTTTCCCAAATGTTCTCTACCTTTTCTCCCCTTCCCCTTTTTMTTTGCCTTTTCCTCCCTCTTCCCCAATTTTCTTTTTTACATTTCACCCCTTTATTTTGCCTTTCCTCCCCTTTTTGAAACTTTCCCCTTTTCCATCCTCTTTCTTTTAACCTTCCCCCATTTTTTAACATTTGTTTTACTTTTTTCACCTTTTTACCCTTCTTCTCTTTTCCCACCTTATTTTTTCCTTCCACCCTTCCCTCATCTTTTTTACTCTTTCCTCCTGCCTTGGTTTGAAAGATGGGTGCCTGCCAAGGAAGGTGGGGACCTCCCAGGGAGCAGTGAATATGATCCCCCTAACTGTCCAAATTATTATAACTTTGAAATCACGGGGCTGTCAGGCAAAGATATGGGAAAAAGGGAATAACAGATCTTTACTGATATGCAGGATGAGGCAAACAAACAAACAAGAACAACAGCAGCAATACCAAACAAACCAGAAACCCAATGAGAGCCTTCTCTGAGCAGTCAGGCACCCTCCCCTTTGGTGCAGTTTTGGTCACAGCCGACAGGGGCGCTGTTGGTGTAGTTTCGGTCACAGCCGGCAGGGGTGCTGTTGGATCTGGGCCGAGCAGGGCGGGTGCGATGATTCCTCCCCTCTGGCAGGGGGCGCTGTGGCACTGGTCCCGGCTGGTTTTATCTCCCTCACGTGGTAATGGCTGATGCCAGCAGCAGCAATGGATGGAGAAAGGGCTTCCTTTATGAGCTCACAGAGGGAGTCGATCCTGGTTCTCCCTCTGGATAGNNNAAAATTCTGTGGAAATACCAATCAAAACTCACTGCTCTAAAGCAGCTGCCGTTGGTGTGGGAAACAGGGGAAACCCAAAGTGGAGCATTTCCAGTGCCTATTAAGACACATTTGGAGTCTTCTCCAGGGCAGCAAAATGGGATCAAATTCCAGGTGCAGAGCAATCCAACAAAAACCTGAACTAGGGAAGGGATATTCCAATTCCAGGGGCTCAGAGAACAGAACACACACATGAAAATGACGTCGGAATGTGAAGATAAACACGGAAATTTTTGCTAACATGATTTCTAAAATCTGGCTACCTAAAACAGAGACTAGACAAAATTAAGAGAATATAAAGCAGTTATATTTATTGAAGAGCCTTCAGGTACAGTCAGGGGAGTCACAGCTCACCCAGGTGCTACACCCAAAATGGATAGTTGGTCATGGATTTTTTGTCCTTTGTAAGTTTTGTCCATTTGCATATTGGGGATTAATCCTACAATTCCAGCTTCAGGTAATTAAACCATTTACTCCAAGTTTATTCCCCCCAGATCACTATTGTTTCCATCTCTTGGAGCCTGAATCAGTGAGGCGTCCTTTAGTTTGGGGCCTGGAGAGGAACTGTTTTGTCTAAAAAATGGAAGAACTGTAGCTCAGCACTGTCTATGGAGTCTGAAGTTATAGACTAAAGAATTACAGGATTAAAAATACATGAAAATATAGAAGCTAAAATCCAAGGGCATCATACCTTTCCCACCTTTTTACCTTCCCCCTTCTACCTTTCTTTACCTTTTCCCCATTTACTTCACTTATCCCTCATTATCCCTTTTTAAAATTTTCCCAAATGTTCTCTACCTTTTCTCCCCTTCCTTTTTCTTTGCCTTCTGCTCCCTCCTCCCCTATATTTTTTACGTTTCACCCCCTTATTTTGCCTTTCCTCCCCTTTTTTAAACTTTTCCCCTTTTCATCCCTTCCTTTCTTTTAACTGTCCCCAATTTTTTAATGTTTGTTTTATTTTTTTCACTTTTTTATCCTTCTTCTCTTTTCCCACCTTATTTTTTCCTTCCACCCTTCCCTCATCTTTTTCACTCTTTCCCCCTGCATTGGTTTGAAAGATGGGTGCCTGCCAAGGAAGGTGGGGACCTCCCATGGAGCAGTGCATATGATCCCCCTAACTGTCTGAGTTATTATAACCTTGAAATCACGGGGCTGTCAGGCAAAGATATGGGAAAAAGGGAATAACAGATCTTTACAGATATGTATGACAAGGCAAACAAACAAACAAGAACAACAGCAACAATACCAAACAAACCAGAAACCCAATGAGAGCCTTCTCTGAGCTGTCAGGCACGCTCCCCTTTGGTGCAGTTATGGTCACAGCTGGTAAGGGGGCGCTGTTGGATCTGGGCCGGACAGGGTAGGTGTGATGATTCCTCCCCGCTGGCAGGGGGCGCTGTGGCACGGGGGTCCCCGCTGGTTTTCTCTCGCTCACGTAGTAATGGCTGACACCACCAGCAGCAATGGATGGAGAAGGGGCTTCCTTTATGAGCTCACAGGGGGAGCTGATCCTGATGCCCCTTCTGGATAGCAACAGGAGCTGTAGCAGGAATGTCGGAGCAACAATCTGGGAAGGCAGCTGTGGAGACCGAAAGCTGGCATTTTTGCCTTGCAGGTTCTGAATCTGGAATTCGGGAGATAACGGTGCATGCCTGAGACGTGGGAAACAGAAGGGAGTTTAACAGCCTGCATGGAGGAGGATGCTACTATAAACAACACGACCTTGGCTGCCTCTGGGAAAGGGAGAATGGAATGTTGAACTGATAAAACAGATGCCCAAAGACACAAAACATTAACGACACTGCAGCTTTTGCAAACCCACCAATCATATGCTGATGAGTAGAAAAGCAGCTGCTTTACTAGCCAATGTATGTTTGCCACAAATGCGGAAGACTTAGTATACACTTGTTGCTAAATAGATAAAAGGGTCTCAGCCCCATAAGAAAGTTGTTGTAGTTGTCTGTCTATTTGTGTCTGTTATTTCATGTCACGCAGTCTGTCTCAACAGCGACAGGCAGGGATGAGCAAAGTCATGGATTGGGGGATGAGATGTATCAGAAACTCGACAGCTGTGGCTCGAACTGTGGTGTCCAGGCAGGGTAGGGGGTGCGAGTTACAGTGTGGCAAAGACACCTAGGAGCAGTGGCAGAGAAACAGCGGGGACTGGGCAGTGGYTGCCCAGCTCCTAAACATGGCCGAGAGAGACTCCCTTGGAGGGGGAGGGGGCTCAGGGACCCTGGGGGTTCCCCTGAGGCACCCGAACAGATGGTGAAGGGTCCTTTTTTTGGTTAATAATATTCCAATGCAATGACTGCTCTTACGAGCAAAGGCTCACCCACGGCAGGAGAAAAACAAGACTCTGGGCTCTGCAGCGGCAGCAAATTCTGCCCCAGGCASCAGCTCCACCGTCCTCTTCAAAAGCCAAGGGAGTGATACATATGAGCTATATCAGTGGCAAGGTGCTTATGAGGCCTACTAATTGAAAACTTTCTATAGCCTTTTTGTACGTTTTCAATATAAGAATGTAATAACTTTTTACATACAATGTAATCACTTTCAATATATTATCAATGACAGCTTTTTATATATATTGCTATAAGTTTTTTTTTAATAGTGTATTAGCAACATGTAGTATACCAGCTGCACATAATCTAACCAGCTGGATTAGTACATAGATAAGTGAAATCTCCAAGAGGCATAAATCAGCAAAGTTCTGAAGAAAGTAGACAGGTAGATGCTATAAACAAGGAACAGTAGAGAGCACTAATGAGAACTTGGCAGAAGCACGGGACAATTAGCAAAATAACTGGAAATGATGACTTGGAGGACTAGAAAAAAACATGAACATCACAACTGCACAAGCCCTGAAGACAAAGGTGAGAAGTCCACCATGATGAAGAGGATGGGAACTCATTAGAGGGAGACCCCCACGACCACCGAATTGAGGATGACACATGCACACTTGTAGAACTGTGATATCGTGTATTTCCATGCCCATGTATAGTGATGGGTGTATGGTGGGCATATGGGGGGCAGTGACAATGTTCATGTTACACCATGCTCACTGTATAAATATGTGCCAATTTGAAGCAAAGGCAGGTGGGTTAGGAGGAGAGATCCCCCTCACCTCCAGCGCTGCAATAAACAAATACCTGCTCTATAGACACCGGTCTATGGAGTTTTATTTCTAGGCCTTTTTCAGGCAACCGAGCGCGGCATGACCTCTCTGCCCGGCTGCAAGATCCGTTGGAGTTGGGGACGCCCTTAGGCACCCTCGAGATTTTCTTGTAGGGACCCACACTTCACCGGCTTTCTGAAGGAGTAGTCAAGGACTAACGACTTCAAAAAATTAAAGTATTTGCAATTTGATTTGTAAYATTTTTGGTTTGTTTAAGAAATTCCTGTAAGATRTATGTAACGACATATGTTGGGCGCTGGTCACAAAAAAAATTCCTGAGTTGATACAAGGAGTTTAGAGACTCTTACGTAGGAGTTGAAAGCCCCTAAAAGAAGTCAGGTGACTTATGATTTAGATTTATAATGTTTTTAATTTGTTTAAAAATTCCTGTAAAACATATATAACAACATATGCCAAGCACATATCACAGATGAAATTCCCAAAGTTAATACAAAGAATTGAAAGACTCTTAGGTGGGGGTCAGAAGCCCCTGAAAGAAATCAAAAATCTTTTTAGTTTAGATTTAGCCTAGGCCTTTTGAGTTTGATTTTTGTATGTGTTGTTTTATGTGCTTTATATAAAATCACTGTTTCTTGTCTGTGCCCTAACAGCTGTTACTAGACTGCTGTGTGTTTGTTAGAGATTTTGCTGTCTGTGTCTGTGTCTTTACAGCAATTACAGTGTGTATATCTGCCAGGAACTGGTACAGCTTTKCTAGCAGTTTTATTTTATGTCCTGTTCGACTCCGCTACTCTATCTCACTCCTTTCACTTATCAGACGACTCCTATGCCTTGTTTTGTTTTTGGCGTACTGTTCAATTACAGTATCCTCAGGTTTTGTGATTCTTGGGTGCATATTTAGTGTCTGAATTGTAAAAGAAAATATTGGAGTCAGTCGCACCCCTGATATCCGTTGTGCGTTAAGTGTTGTTTGTAGGGATTGAGAGCTGATGACAGTAAGCTTTGTGTTTTGTTCTATGAAATGTAATCACCAGCATTTAAGGTTACCTTAAAGTAAGTCATTCTAGCGGTAAACAAATGGTTAAAAAGAGCCCCTTAGAGTGTACTCTAGCCCACTGGAAGTGAAAAATAAAGGAGTGTTATTTTGCATGTGGTATAGGACAGAGATGTTTAAAGTTGGCAAAGAGATATGAGGAAGACAGTGCTGTAGATGTTCAGGRTTTATAGCCAAAGTATGTGAGGCCAGTAGCATACTTTCCTCTAACTACTCCCCTCCTTCCAGCTCTAGCAGAAGTGAGGATGAGATAAATGATCCTGGGGAGGGAATGAGTTCAGGGACCCCGATAGCAGCACGGACGAGAAGTAAAACAAAGGAGGCTTTGCCTCTAGTAGCCCCTCTGAGAAAAGTGATAGTTCCCGGGGGAGAGGCTATGCAAGTGAAAGTTCCCCTTTCCACTAATAATTTGAATAGCTGAAGAGGTTAAGAATTATAGAGAGGACTGGTAAGTCGCTAGAAGGTTTGAGTTGGTTRTGAGAAATCAAGGCCCTGATTGAGTTGATATTGATTTGATGYTGTCGGAGCTTACAGAAACAGACAAGGAATTGGTAATAAGCAGAGGTGGCGGCAGAAATAAAATAGCAAAGCAGGCTTAGAAAATGCTATCCCAAAAGCAGTAAATCAGTCAGTGGTATTCCAGATTAAGCAGGGAAGGCAGGAGTCTCCCACTGCCATTATGGACAGACTCTGTGCAGCCCTGCATAAATACACAGCCCTAGACCCCTCATCAGATATGGGCAAGCAGCAATTAGTTTCTCTAATGTTAGGGCAGTCCTGCCCAGACATTAGATTCAGACTTCAGAAAATGAGAGAGCCTGCAAGCAGGGATCTGGAAGCGTTAATGGGAGAGGCTTTGCAAGTGTACAATAACAAAGATGAGCAGGAACAGAAAAATCTGACTCCATCTATGGTAGCTGCCTTGGATCAACATCAGAATAGTGGGGGTGGTCAAGGCAGAGGCAGAAGCAGAAAAAAATAGAGGGGGCTCGAATCAACCACAATCCAAATTGGGACCAGATCAGTGTGCATTCTGTAAAGAGGAGGGACACTGGAAAAACCAGTACCCTAAACTGGCAAATCAAGGGGCAGAGACCGTTGTTGCCACTTTGCACAATGGTGAATGACGGGGACCGGCAGACCTTACAGTAGCAGATGAGCTGGTTGAAATGCAGCTAGGGAATCAAAAAGAGGTTGATTTTTTTATCGATACTGGAGCCACATTTTCAGTTTTAAATCAAGCCTTGGTACCTAAAAGTAARAAATACATTCAGATTCAGGGAGCCACGGGCCAACCAGAAAATGCTTTCTTTTAAAA
>JBAGAE010000873.1:17536-30967 GCA_037014365.1 Malurus splendens
GCACATATTTATACAGTAAGCATGGTGTAACATGAACGTTGTCACTGCCCCCCATATGCCCACCATACACCCATCACTATACATGGGCATGGAAATACACGATATCACAGTTCTACAAGTGCGACTGTGTCATCCTCAATTCGGTGGTCATGGGGGTCTCCCTCTAATGAGATGCCATCCTCTTCATCATGGTGGACTTCTCACCTTTGTCTTCAGGGCATGTGCAGTTGTGATGTTCATGGTTTTTTACTAACCCTCCAAGTCTGCATTTTCAATTATTTTGCTAACTGTCCCATGCTTCTGCCAAGTTCTCATTAGTGCTCTCTACTGTTCTTTGTTATAGCATCTACCTTTCTACTTTCTTCAGAACTTTTCTGATTTATGCCTCTTGGTGATTTCACTTATCTATGTACTAATCCAGCTGGTTAGATTATGTGCAGCTGGTATACTACATGTTGCTAATACACTATTAAAAAACTTATAGCAATATATAAAAAAAGCTATCATTGATAATATATTGAAAGTGATTACATTATATTTTAAAAATATGTAAAAAGTTATTACATTCTTACATTGATAACATATAAAAAGGCTATAGAAAGTTTTCAATTAGTAGGCCTCATAAGCACCTTGTTACTTTGACATAGACCATACGTATCATTTCCCCCCTTTCTTTATTCTTTTGTGAATTCTTTCACAACCTCATAAGGTGGTATTAACACTTATTTCTGAAAATATGTTCCCTTCCCCTCTCCAATCTATTTCTCAACTGGTAGCTCTTCCAATCATCATATGAGGTCATTGTTCATTTACACCACCACAGAATACGTTGAGTGATCACACATGTACAAAGGATGATCAGTCCCAAAAATAAAACTCTTGTAAATAACTGTTTCAACCATTTAAAATTTGGAAACTAGGATGTAAGTATTTCTAAAAGTTGATTTGTTCAAGAAATATCATCTTTTGTCACCTCGTGAAGCACTTTTGCATGTTGCCAGATTGCATGTATGTCTGTGGCTATTTGCCCCGATTGATCCACGTAAGTACAGCAACCTGTATTCACCAGTGTGCAGACTCCTCCCATTCGTGCTGTAATCATATCCAACACTATTCAACCTTGGAACACCACTTCTTTCAGGGAATTAACTTCTGTTGGCAATTGTCCAATGGCATCTGCTGTTGTATTTGCAATTATTTCCATCTCTGCTGAGATGTTGACAATTGCCTTTTCTAGGTGTGCTATCCCTAGTGGAAACACTAAGGCCCTGACAAAACTGTGAAACCCTGTGTTGTATCTAATTAGGGGATGTGACGGTACACTTTGGTTGAATCGTTGTTTCCAAATTCCCCTGACAGTCCCTGTAATTGAATTGGTGTTGTTTATCATCTGGATAGATGGGACAAGGTACCCCATGGTACATTGTCCTGTCCAGTTACCGGGTAATTGTTTACGGGTATTCCATCTCCACACAGCCACCAGTAACCATCTGGCAAATCACAGCTCACAGTAATTCAGACTAAGGGATCGTTGATACATCTAGCATACAAGTAGTTATGCCATTGTTTTGAGGGCACAAGTAAAGGTATATCAGACCAGACCCATGGTAGGGGGGCAATTTTAGTCCAATTGTTGGTGCTGTCAAAATAGCCAAAATTAGGCCCTGCATATTTTGAATCTATATAAGTGACAGATTGATTAACAAGTGTTAACTGAAAAGGAAGTGTTCCCATAGGGGAACCCGGCTTCCCACATTGGTGCCTATGCTCATACAGGAAATATGGGTTTAACTCAGTCCAGTTGCTAGAGGGTACTCCCAGCAACGGCTGATGTAACTGTTGTACCTCTCCACACAACCAGCAATCCCTTATTCCAGTATGGTTAGCTATGGATCCAAGCAAAGCTCCATAATTATTGGTTTTAAAGGTTACAGTAACTGGCCACAAAGCAACAAAGAACAAAAAGGCATTCAGAGTTTACCACTGAGCCTCAATTTCAGTCCTTTCGCACCAACAGCTGTTGCAGTCCAAGGTCTGACAGATTTCTTGTCTTGGGTATAGTGGATCCAGGTAGGTCTTTTGTTGATGTGAACTGCCCTGTACAGGATCACCTGAAAAATTCTGAACATACACCCAGTCACCAGGATCAATTGCATGTAATTTGTGATCTGGTTGTTCAGGTTGATTTTCAAACACAGTATTGAATTTCTGATGCAATTTGTTTAGGTTTTCAGATACTCACTGATATACTGATTACCTGCTTGAGCCAAATTTTCATCATGAGTAACATTCAATCCATGAGGCCTACCATAAATAATTTCGAATGGGCTGATCTTTTCTTCTAATCTAGCTTTCACACTGAGTAGCACAAGGGAGATAGGCAAAGCTTGGTACCAGTACAAACTGGTTTCCTGGCAAATTTTGCTATTTGCTGCCTGATCATATGGTTCATTTTCTTTACTTGATCACTAGCCTCTAGTAGGCAAGGAGTTCTTGCCACTGAATTCCTAACACTTTGCTGATCGCTTTCACAATTTGTGCACAAAAATGTGTTCCCCTATCAGAGGAAATTTCTCTGGGTACTCCGAACCTAGGGATGGTTTCATTTAGCAGTACTTTTACTACTTCTCAAGCTTTTTTGTTCTACAAGGGAATGCCCCTGGCCACCCAGAAAAAGTGTCAGTAAGCACCCATAGATATCTGAAACCCCCCTTTCTTAGGAGTTCAGAAAATCCTATTTACCATGCATTTCCTGGAAAGGCTCCCCTGTCAATCACTTCTTGTTTTAACCTGACTGTTGTGTTGGGATTGTTTTTCAAACAATTGTGACATTGTGAGGTTACTTCCTTAACAACCTCTAACAGACTTTGGCCTGCTATCTATGTTTTCTCAGATATCACCAATTGACCTGTTTCTAACTGCCCCCATCTGTTTTCTAAGTTTCCCTTTATTATCCTGTATCCATTGATGGTTTATAACTTACCATCTGATGATCTGATAACTGTCTGATGGTTGATAATTTCCCTGTTGCCCAGTGTCTACTTCAGTGCCTATCAAAGCTGTTACAACTGAGTCATTTCTTTCAGCAGCTAATTTAGCTTCAGATTCAGCAAATTTGTTACCTTCTTCAGGGAGAGTGTTGCCTCTAGAGTGTCCCCAGCAATGCAAAATTGTCACCTGTAATGGGAGTTTTACTGCATTGAGGAGTCTGAGGACATCGGTTGCGTTTCACAACTTTTCTCTGTGCTTTTGAATCCTCTTTTCCCCCAAATTGTACCATAACATGGACATAAGCGTATTTGGAGTCTTTCCAAATATTGATGATTTTTGGTTTGGCCAGCTCCAACGCTCAGATCTATCAGAGCTATTAGAGCTATCATTACACTATTATTAGAGCTGAAGTTCCTGCAGGTGAAGGATTTGACTCACTTACCTCAGAGACAGTGGTCACAGCATACCCAGCCATCCACGTCCCTTGTTTCACCAGGCTGCTGCTGTCAGTGAACCAGTTGCTGGCATCTGCGAGCGGTATTTCTTTCAGATCTGGGCGGCTGGAGCACACAGCCTCAGAGGTTTCCAGGCAATCATGTACCACAGGTTCAGCTTCTGAGTGTCCTTGCAGAAAGGAAGCAGGGTTAATAGTATTGGTTACCTGGATGTCAATGTCATCAGATTCGGCCACAATTGCTTGGTATTTCAGGAATCTTGAAGGAGACAGACAGTGATTCCCTTTGTGCTCTAGGACAGCCGACACTGTGTGTGACACCAGAACAGTAATTTTCTGTCCTAGAGTGAGTTTCCTCGCTTCTTCAATGTTCTGATACATATGGTCTATATCAAAGTGGCAAGGTGCTTATGAGGCCTACTAATTGAAAACTTTCTATAGCCTTTTTATATGTTATCAATATAAGAATGTAATAACTTTTTACATATTATTATAATTCAATGTAATTACTTTCAATATATTATCAATGATACCTTTATATATATATATTGCTGTAAGGTTTTTTAGTGCATTAGCAACATAGTATACCAGCTGCACATAATCTAACCAGCTGGATTAGTACATAGATAAGTGAAATCACCACGAGGCATAAATCAGAAAAGTTCTGAAGAAAGTAGAAAGGTAGATGCTATAACAAGGAACAGTAGAGAGCACTAATGAGAACTTGGCAGAAGCATAGGACAATCAGCAAAATAACTGGAAATGACGACTTGGAGGACTAGAAAAAAAACCCATGGACATCGCAACTGCACATGCCCTGAAGACAAAGGTTAAATGTTCACCATGATGAAGAGGATGGTATCTCATTAGAGGGAGACCCTCACGACCACCGAATTGAGGATGACACATGCGCACTTGTAGAACTGTGATATCGTGTATTTCCATGCCCATGTATAGTGATGGGCGTATGGTGGGCATATGGGGGGCAGTGACAAGGTTCATGTTACACCATGCTTACTGTATAAATATGTGCCAATTTGAAGCAAAGGCAGGTGGGTTGGGAGGAGAGATCCCCCTCACCTCCAGCGCTGCAATAAACAAATACCTGCTCTATAGACACCGGTCTATGGGGTTTTATTTCTAAGCCTTTTTGGGCATCAGTTCATTATAACTGCTGTGTCTGCCCTGAGGCATTCAGGCCACCCCTTGCTCACAGTGTCCGCTTGCTTGGAAAAATATGTTACTGCTCTTTTATAGGGGCCCAGGTGCTGTGGCAAAACTGCAAGAGCTGTCCCCTGTTTTTCATGTGAGAACAGTCAAAGAGGCTTATTCACATCCAGGCAGTCCGAGGGCTGGGGCTCTCATAAACTCATGTTTCAGTTCTTTGAAGGCTTTGTCAGCTGCAGGACTCCACACCACAGCATTTTGGGAGATTTTTTATCAGCTCATACAGAGGTTTCACAATGAGTCCATAGTTGTGTATCCATAACGGACACCAACGTGTCATTCCAAGGAAAGWGCGAAGTTCTCTTACAGTTTGTGGCTCAGGTGTTTGGCAGATCGCTTCCTTCTGTGCAGTTCCCAGGGATCGTTATCCTCCAGAGATCCCTTACCTGAGAGATATCAACCGTTGTTGCAGCAGCTGAGCTTTCTGGAGAGACACTTGATGACCATTAAGTCCCAGAAAATTCAATAGACTCACTATCCACTCAAGGCAAAGTTCTTTAGAAGTTTTTGTAGCAACAAGTCATCCATATATTGCAGAAGTGCACCTTCCCCAGGTGGCGATTGCCATTGCTCTAATTCCTTAGCCAATTGGTTTCCAAAGAGCGTGGGACTGTTTTGGAGCCCTTGAGGTAACACTGTCCAGGTGAGCTGGCTTTTCCTTCCTGTGCTAGGTTTTTCCCATTCAAATGCAAAAATCACTTGACTTTCTTCTGTAAGAGGTAAGAAAAAGAAAACATCTTTAAGATCTATGACTGAAAATTTGGCCTCCAACACCTTAAACTTTATTTCTCCTTTTTTAAAATTCAATTATTGCCTCCAAATTTTCAAGTGAATCTCTGCCCAGCAAAGATGGAGGTGAGTTTGGTAAATAAAAGAAATTTATGTACTCACATCTTTTCCCCAATTTTGTATTGCATTTCCTGGTTGGCCTATGGCCACCTGATCTTTGATGTATTTTTCACTTTTAGGTACCAAGATTTGATTGAAAACTGAAAATGTGGCTCCAGTATCTATTCAAAAATCAATTTCTTTTCCATTCCGTGGATGTGTTTTAACCAGTGGGTCCACTAGGGTACAATCTGCCCATCCTTGTTCCTCATTATTAATTACGGTTGTGACGACAGACCCTTGCTCTTGATTTATTAGGTTAAGGTAGCGGCACTTCCAGTGTTCTTCTCTTTTACAAAATACACACTAATTCGGTCCTAATCTGTGTTGTGACTGACTTGAGCCTTCTTTGCCATATTTACTTCTATTTCTGCCCCCACCTCTGCTTATTACCAATTCCTTGTCTGTTTCTGTAAGCTCTGACAGCATTTCCTTACAACTAACTCAAACCTTTTAGCAACTTTACCAGGGTCCTCTCTGTAATTTTTAAACTCTTGTCTCCAGCTATTCAGATCATTAGTGGAAAAGGGAAATTCCACTCGCATAGCCTCTCCCCCCAGACCTAGCACTTCCTTCAGAGGGGCTACTAGAGGCAAAGCCTCCTTTGTTTTACTTCTCAATTGTGCTGTAATCGGGGTCCTGAACTCATTCCCTTACCAGGATCATCCATCTCATCCTCACTATTGCTTGACCAGTCGGAGGAGAGTGTGCCACTGGCCCTGCATAGTTGAATCCTGAACATCTGTAACACTCTTTCTCAGCTTATCTGCCATCTTCAAACACATGCAAAACAACACTTCTTCATTTTTCACTTCCAGTGGGCTAGAGTACACTCTAAAGGGCTCTTTTTAACCATTTCTTTACCACTAGAACTACCCATTTTAATGTAGCTCCAAATGTTGGTGACTGCACTTTATAACAAGAATACAAAGCTTGCTGTGATCAGCTCTCAGCCCTCAATAAACAACACTTGACACACAACAGATATAAAAGATGCAATTGACTCCAATATTTTCTTTTACAATTGAAACAGTCAATATGCAGCCAAGGATCACACACCCAGGGGACACTGTAACTGCACAATACTCCACAAACAGAACAAGGAATAGAGGTCTTATGAGGAACAGTGGGATAGGGGAGCAGAGCCTGATAGGACGTGAATTAAAACCGCTAGCAAAGCCATAGCAGCTCTTGGCAGACACAGCAACAGCTGTAATGACACACACAGACAGCAAAAACCTCTGGCAAACACACAGCAGCCAGCAATAACTGTTAGCACACAGACAGACATGAAACACTGACTTTATACAAAATACACAAAACAACACATACAGCGATAAAACTCAAAATTCCAAATCAAAGATGGGGACTCCAACCCCTTCATAGGGGCCTCTGACCCCTTGGTATCAACTTGAGAAATTCCACTTGTGATACAGTGCCCAGCACAGGTCATCACATACATCTTACAGGAGTTTCTTTAACCAAACAAACCAAAAGCATTATAAATCCAATTACAAATACCTTACATTTTACACAGTCGATTCTTGTCTACCCTTGAAGAGAGCTGGTGAAGCACAGAGTTCCTCTGAGAAATTCTCGGGGCATGCCAATGGAGTATCCAACTCCAAAGATCTTGTGCTGGGCAGAGAATCCCCCCTAGCTGGTTCACCAAAACTGATGCCTGAAAAGGCAAGAAATAAACCCCACAACCGGTGCCTATAGAGCAGGGATTTGTTTATTGCAGCGTTGGGGTGCAGTGCTGGAGGTGAGGGGGATCTTTCCACCTGACTCACCCACCTTTGCCAAGTGATGTCACTTGTTTATACAGTAATTATTGCTCAATATTGTTACCGTTACTACATCCGCTGCTATACATGGGTACAGAAATACATGGCATCACAGTTCTGTAAGCTCACCTGCGCCATCCCCAATTCGCTGGTCATGGGGGTGTTCAACTGATGAAGGCTCAAGGTCTTCCTCACCCCAGAACTTTCCAACTTTACCTTCAGAACATGCGCAGTCATGGTGTTCCTTGATTTTTTTCTGGTGCTCAAGATGTACATGTTCCATTTTCTGGCTAATTGTCCCTACATTTGCCAAGTTCTCATTAGTGCATCCTACTGTTTCTTAATATAACCTCTACTTGTCAGCTTCTGAAGTAGTTATCTACCTTTGAAATAATCACCTGGCGAATTTACTCATTCAAGCACTAAGCAACTGTTTTGACCATATTTAGCCAGTACACTGTATGAGAAGTTTTAGCTACTACACTGTATAATGCTAATACAGTGTATGAAAGCTTATGAAGATATATTAAAAGCTGTTACATTGTATATAAAGTTTTCAATCAGTAGGCCATATAAGCATCTTGTAACTTTGACTTAAGCCACATAGGCATCAAAATTCTTTCCTTTGAGTGTTGTCAGATACAGGAACATGTCGCCCAGAGAGGTTTTGGATGCCTCAATGATGCCTGATGGTTTTTGTGTTACCTTTTTATGTACCCTTTTATATGTTTTATATAACCTTTATACTTTTCTGTACAATTTATGAATCCCCCTGTACCCTTAGCCTGCACGCTTGTAATTCCTGTAGCCTGATATTCCAGCTTAGTTTAGGAGTTCTGGGCAGAGAGACCAAACATCCTGAGGAAGGAGTCAGTGTGCCCTGTGCTGTCTTAAACCTGAGGCTCCAGCCTTGGGTGAAGCCTTCTGTCCAGAACATCTTGTGTAAACTGGGCTCTGGCTTCATCCAGGGGGGGATTCATTAGAATAGGGGGACATTACTGCATTTGTTAAGTTTCTTATTGGGGGACCCTAGATAGATATGCTAATTCCTGAAATCTATAAAACTTGTATCCGTGCTATACATGTCTGTGCTTTCTGCCATCAAGTTGTGCACCTGGGATCCCAAATACCAAGGTAAAACCCTTTTATCCCCTAAACTGTGTCTGTGTCATTATTGAAACTGGCTGATCAAGGCAACACCCCCACACAATGATGTCATCAATGTACTGTAGATGTTCCGGAGCCTCACCCTTTTCCAGTGCAGCCTGGATCCTCCCGTGGCAGATGGTGGGGCTGTGCTTCCACCCCTGGGGCAGCCGGTTCCAGGTGTACTGCACACCCCTCCAGGTGAAAGCAAACTGAGGCCTGCACTCTGCCGCCAGAGGAATGGAGAAAAATGCATTGGCGATGTCAACAGTGGCATCACTTCGCAGCTTTGGACTCCAGCTCGTACTGGAGCTCCAGCATGTCCGGCACGGCAGCGCTCAGCGGTGGGGTCACTTCGTTTACGCCACGATAGTCCACTGTCAATCTCCATTCTCCTTCAGACTTGCACACGGGCCAGATGGGGCTGTTGAAGSGTGAGTGGGCCTTGCTGACCACCCCTTTTCTCTCCAGCTCTCGGATCATCTTATGGATGGGGATCACGGCATCTCGATTCGTCCGGTACTGCCGGCGRTGCACTGTCGAGGTGGCGACTGGAACGTGCTGCTCTTCCACCTTCAGGAGTCCAACAGCAGAAGGGTTCTCAGATAGTCCGGGCAAAGTGTTCAGCTGTCTGATGTCCTCGACCTCCACAGCAGCTATTCCAAAAGCCCACTTGAATCCTTTTGGGTCTTTGAAAAAACCATTGTGGAGGAAATCGATGCCCAGAATGCATGGGGCCTCTGGACCAGTCACGATGGGATGTTTGTGCCACTCCCTCCCAGTCAGGCTCACCTCAGCTTCCAACACAGTCAACTCCTGTGATTCCCCTGTCACCCCCACAATAGAAATGGTTTCTGCCCCCACATGCCCCAATGGCATGAGGGTACACTGCGCTCCCATGTCAACCAAAGCCTCGTATTTTTGTGGCTCTGATGTGCCAGGCCATCGGATCCACACCGTCCAGAAGACACCGTTTTCCCATGCCTCTACCTGGCTAGAGGCAGGGCCCCTCTAACCCCGGGTATCATCCCTTCCATGGGCACAACCACAGGTTCCTCCAAGGGAATCAGACATATCACCTCCCCCTCCATTGCATCTAGTGGGTTGGCTACAGGAAGTGAGGCTACCTTCCCTTTGGAAGAGCTGCCTCGGTTAGTGTTTTCCCCTTTGAGCTGATGCACCCGGGCTGCCAGGGCAGAAGTGGGTTTCCCATCCCACCTACTCATGTCTTCCCCTTGCTCACATAGGAAGAACCACATCTCAGCTCGTGGGGTGTACCCTCTTTCCCTTGTTGGGGGACGTTGGATTCTGGTGTTGGGGCCTGAGACCTGCACTGGTACTGCATTGATCTTCTTCATCTCATCCTTAATCTCTTTCTACTCCTCTTGGAGGTCTTCAACCACAGCAGAGACATGAGCCTGCATCGGGCCATTGATCATACACCCAAAATACCCGAGCCTGTTGGCTACAGAACCCACTGTCTCTCGGTTGTCATCAGCATTAATTGTGGCAATGAAGGTGACATACTGGAATGGTCTGTGACTTGCCAGATTCCATAGCATTTGTCTGGTGTACCTGACCTGATCAGGATCATTATGATGCTGCCCGTCCCTTCCAAAGAGTACCTCCATTACTCCTACTTCTCTGAGCCGTTGGATCCCTTCCTCAGTGGTCTTCCACGGCATTCTGTGATGATATTCCTGCATCCTCTCTGTGGACAAACCACTCTTACACTCATTAAGAGAGGCTCCCAGAGAGAAAGGGGCTCTGGCTCCCTCAAACACCTGATTAATGGCAGCACCATCGGTCAAGGCTCCCAAATACTTTGCCTCACCACTACCCATTTGGATGCCTGGGCCCATAAGATCTCAAACTCAAAGTAATCAAATCAAAAAAGCCTCATGCCCATGTCTCTTGATGTCATTTCACAAATTGCAGAGGCTGTCATGTGACAGGGACTTGGTGATGAGTTCAGGCTCTGGTGCTTCTGCTGGTTGTGAGGACTCTGGTTCCCCATCATCATTCACTGAGCGTACCGATTTGGTTTTATACTTCTTCCTCTGCACAGGGGCTACTGCAGCTGGTTGTGGCTGGCCTTGTAGTTCAGCCAGAACCTGGACAGGTGTAACGTCCGTGGGTTCCACTGCTGTGCCATCACCCCTTTCCTCTTTGGGGCAGGGAGAGGGTTTGCCGCCAGCTGGGAAGACGTATTCCTCAGCCCCTGGTGCATCTCCCGCATCTGGTCCATCAGTCCCCCACCCAATCTGGGCAGTTAATTTCTGAAGTGGGCCATTGGGACAGGGCCCGGCCAGGGGACAGGTCAGGCCTGGGGGACAGGTCAGGTTCAGGGAAGAGATCAGGCTCTGGGGCAGCATCCCTAGGCTGTAGGGCAGATGTTAGAGAAGTTTCCAGGGCAGTCTCACCTTATCCTTGAGTGCTAAACAGAATATGCATATTTGAACACTGATGGGGTAGCCCCAAATAAACAGGTGAAGGCTTGGGAGAAAGCTTCCCCTGGTGTTATTTTCTCACAGTAGGTGCTGTTTTTAACCCAACTCCAAAAGCATGCACTTAGTGTGTGGTAGCCCTGTATCCATGTGCCTGCTGTCCAGAGGAGGTTAAAAATCAACAAATTCCTCACCTTATTCACCCATTGTGTGAACTGGATAATGGCCACCGTAGCCTTAGTCACAGGCCTCATATTTAGGTAAGGAGCTGCAAAAGGGAAAAATACGGCCACGAGTACGTGCAACCCAAACCAAGGTATGCTAGACCACATGGCGCTGCCTAGTGAGGTTCCCATGCCCAGCACAGCAAAATAGGTCACCCAAAAACTGTATTCCTTTTTTACCCCTTTTCCTCTCAGTGCCCTCAAGCCCCACCCTGGACACCAAAATCTGTCTTGGTTTGAAAGACAGGTAGTTGTCAATGAAGGTGGGGACCTTCCTTGGAGTGGCGAATATAGCCCCCCTTCCCTTCAAATTATTATAACTTTGAAATCATGGGACTTTCAGGCAAAGACATGGGAAAAAGAGAATAACAGTTTTTACTAGTTTGCATAACAAGGTAAACAAACAACAATGACAGCAACAGCCAACCCAACCACAAGCCCGGTGTGGCGGCACACTCCGGGCTGTCAGGCACCCTCCCTTTGGTGCAGTTACAGTCCCAGCCAGCAGGGGCACTGTTAGCTCCTGGCCAGGCAGGGTGGGTGTGATGATTCCCCCGTGGCTGCAGGGGCGCTGTGGTGCGTATCCCGGCTGTTTCAGCTCTCACGTGGCAGTGGTGGGTGCAGGTGGCAGAAAAAACATGGAGAAAAGTTCCTTTACCGACTCACAGGGGATGCTGATCCTGGTGCTCCCTCTGGATAGCAAGAAGAGCTGTAGCAGGAATCTCAGAGCAGCCAGATGGGCAAAGGGATGACAAAGTTCTTTCTTGTAGATGAGATGTACCTGGATTTGCAGGACACCCTGCAAGGCAGGGGGATGGGAGCCACAGTGTAGCAATCAGTGAAAAACCTGGAATCGTTGGCAGAGAAAATGATGGGAGCTGAGCAGTGGCCGCCTGGCTCCCAAACACTGTGAGAGAGAGTCTCTCCTGGAGGAGGAGGGAAAGGGGGCTCAGGAATCCCAGGGTTTCCCCTGACACACCCTGGTAGATGGTGAGGGCTCCCTTGGTGAGAACTGTGTTAGTAATGTTCCAATGCAGAGCCACTGCCACAAAGGCTCAGCTATGGCAGCACGCTGAGCTCTGCAGCAGTGGCAGTGAGCTGTCCTTTGCAGGCAGCACATCCACCATCCTCCCCCAAGCCAAAGAGAGCAAGGCAGCAGGCCAGGAGCTGCCCTCATCCCACTTTTTCATGTGGGATCCAAATTATTCAAATTATTGCAGATCTCTGCTCTTTTCAGAAAAGAACCCTCAGATAAAAAAATGTGTCCAGATGCCCTCCTTCCCCCAGCTCAGCAATCTCTTGTTGTCTTCTTTAAGCACTCAGTCATTATTCAGAATACTTGGTCGTTACTGTCTCTTAGCCACAAAAATGGGGAAAAAATCCCCGAGAGGAGGAGAAATCCTAACCTTCAACACTGCTTCACCATGGTCCTCACCATGGCCTATAGAGGAATCTCCACTCCAGTGCCTGGAGCACCTTCTCCCCCTCATTCTTCACTGATCTTGGTGTCTCCATGTTGTTTCCCTCACATGTTCTCACCTCCTCCTCCTTCTCGGGTTAGGAAAAACTGTATGCCCCTATTGTTTTGATTTCTTCTTAAATACATTATCACAGAGGCGTAACCAGCCTTTCTAACTGGGCCAGGCTTGGCCAACGGCATGTCCATCATCTTCAGAGTCATTAGGGATTGGCTGTGGTGGACATGGTGGAAGCTTCCAGCAGTTTCTCATAGGATCCATTTTTGTGGCCTCCCTGCTAACAAAAACTGAGCCAAACAAAACCAACACTGTCAGGATGCTGAGGGGGTTACACAGCCTGGGAATCCATGGCCTGGGTGCAGAAGCTGTGCTGGGTGAAGAGGAGTGCAGGGAGGGTGTCTGCACTTCAGAGGTTTGCAGGGGAGTGCCTGAATCCTGCTCCCTTGGTATTCCTGGCAGCAGCTCTGTCCTCCTCCCCAGGTCTCTGCTGCCTGGAGCTGTTCCCTGCCAGGAACAGTTTCTCTGTCCCCACATCTCCTCCCTGTCAGTGTTCACAGACCCGATCCTATTGCTGTGTCCTCAGCTCTGCCCTGCAGACCCCACCTGACAGCTTGGCCTTGGACCATTTGGTGTTTGGMGGTCCTAAAGAACAGCTCAGATAAACCCTGAGGATGATGTAGGTGTTTGTCTGATGGCTGAGGTGAGTGAAGGGCTCCTTTAAGTTCCTCTCTCACCTCTTGATCTTCCAGGACTCTCAAGTTTCTTGTACAAACAGCACAACTCCGCTAC
>JBAGAE010000876.1:4908-30519 GCA_037014365.1 Malurus splendens
ACAGTAAGCATGGTGTAACATGAACATTGTCACTGCCCCCCATATGCCCACCATACACCCATCACTGTACATGGGCACGGAAACACACGATATCATAGTTTTACAAGTGTGCATGTGTCATCCTCAATTCTGTGGTCATGGGTGTCTCCCTCTAATGAGATACCATCCTCTTCATCATGGTGGACTTTTAACCTTTGTCTTCAGGGCATGCGCAGTTGTGAGATTCATGGGTTTTTTCTAATCCTCCAAGTCGTAATTTCCAATTATTTTGCTGACTGTCCTGTGCTTCTGCCAAGTTCTCATTAGTGCTCTCTACTGTTCCTTGTTAGAGCATCTACCAGTCTACTTTCTTCAGAACTTTTCTGATTTATGCCTCTTGGGGATTTCATTTATCTATGTACTAGTCCAGCTGGTTAGATTGCGTGCAGCTGGTATACTGCATGTTGGTAATACACTAAAAAAACTTACAGCAATGTATATAAAAAGCTATCATTGATAATATATTAAAAGCTATTACATTGTATTATAATAATATGTAAGAAGTTATTACATTCTTATATTGATAACGTATAAAAAGGCTATATAAAGTTTTCAATTAGTAGGCCGCATAGGCACCTTGCCGCTTTGATATAGATCATATGTATCAGGGGAGTGTGGCCCCAGAAATGCCCAAAGAATGTCCCAAAAATGCCCCACAAATTTCCAAAGAATGGCCTCAAAATGCCAAAAAAAGTCCCAAAAATGCTCCCTAAAAAGCCCTTAAAAAGCACCAAAAATGCCAAAAAATGCCGTAAAGAGAACCAAAAATGCCCCCAAAATGGCCATTAATGTCCAAAATCATGCCTTAAAAATTGTCCCAAAAATTTCCAAAAAAATTTTCCCAGAAAGATTTCTTTTTTTGGGGCCTTGAAAATGCCCCCCAAAAAAGCTCCAAAAATCCTTTATATCATTTTTCTGGTATTTTTTTCCTTGTTTGGGATTGTTTGCCCCATTTGGGGTTTTTTTTCTCCCATTTTTTCCCCAATCTCTCCCTTTTTTAGGGGATTATTTCAGCCAGGAGCAGATGCAGCTCCGCGCCCCAGGGCTCTTCCACCACTACATTGGGAGATTGCGCCTCCCAAAGGGCAAAACCCGTCAAAATGACTCCAAAAACCGCCCCCAAAACCCTGAAAACCCCACATTCTACCCCAAAAATCCCAAATTCCAACCAGAAAACCCCCAATTCCACCCCGAAAGTCCCAAAATCAGCTCTGAAAATCCCAAATTTAACCCCAAAAATGCCGGAAAACCCGAAATTCTGCGGGAGCTGCTGCTGAGAGCCCTGGAGGAGACCCCAGGTGGGATATTTGGGGATTCCGTGGTTTTTAGTGGGATTTTTGGTGGGATTTGGGGGTTTTGGGGATTTTTGTGGCATTTTTAGGAGGTTTTTATGGAATTTTTATGGGATTTTTACAGGGTTTTTTGTGGAGTTTTAGTGTTTTTATGGGGTTTTATGGGATTTCTGATGGGATTTTATGGGATTTTTATGATATTTTTGTACGATTTTTATGGGACTTTGCGGTTTCTGTGGGATTCTTATGCCATTTTATAGGATTTTACGGGATTTTTGAGTTTTAAATGAAATTTTTATATAGCTTTTGTGGGATTTTTATGGGATTTGGGTTTTTTTTGTGGGATTTTTATGGCATTTTATGGGATTTGGGGATTTGGGGAGTTTTTGTGGGGTTTTTATGGCATTTTAAGTGATGTCCATGGTATTTTTATGGGATTTTTGTGGGAGTTTTATGGGGTTTTGGGGTTTTTATGGGATCTGATGGGATTTTTAGGGGATTTTGTGGGGGTTTTAAGGGATGTGATGGGACTTGTATGTGATTTTTATGCAATTTCTATGGGATTTGGGGTTTTTTATGGAATTTTTGAGTTTTTATGGGATTTTATGAGGTTTTATGGGATTTTTTAAAATTTTTTGGGCATCTTTGTCCCCAGAGGAGGAGGAAGAAGAGGAGGATGAGGAAGATTTTACTGGGATATTTTGGGATTTCATTGCTTTTTTTTATTTTTGGGGGGATTTTCTTGGTATTTTGGTGGAGGGATTTTCTGTGATATTTTAAAAATTTTTTACTTTTTTTTTTTTATTTTTTGGGCATTTTTGCCCCCAGAAGAAGAAGAAGAGGAAGAAGAAGCGGAGGAGGAGGAAGAGCTCCCCGATGAGGCTGAGCAGGAATTGCTGCGGCTGGAATTCACCACCCTGATGTACCAGAGGTTCCTCGAGGGCCAGGACAGAGATTTTGACTACAGGTAACCCCAAAGTCCCTGAAATTATCCTCCAAAAAAACCCAAAATATCAAAAAATTTAAAAAAACCCACAAAAAATCGCTGAAAAAATGACGGAAATGCAAAAAAATTCCGCTCAATTCTTTAAAATCTTCCCCAAATCCCAAGAAAACTCCCCCCAAAACCCTAAAATTTCCCCAAAATCCGCAAAATTCTCCCAAAAAACCCAAAATAGAAAAAAAACAATTTAAAAAACCCAAAAGAAACTCTGGAAAAACTACCAAAATACAAAAAGAAAAAACCTTAAAAATGCAATAAAAACCCAAAAAAGAGCCACTAAAAAACCCTAAAATGCCCAAAACTCCCCAAATATCGCAAATTTTTTAATAGTAGACCTAAAAATATCCAAAAAAGAACCAAAATTACCCCTGAAAGTCTAATAAACCCCTAAAACCCAAGAAAAAAACCTTCAAAAAACCCTCCAAACCCAAAAATATCCCAGAATTGTTTAAAAAACGGAAAAATTCCTCAAAAAACTACCAAGATCCCCCAAAAACCCACCAAGAAACCCTGGAAAAACCCTAAAAATCCCAAAATATCCCAAAATTTTAAAGCTAAAAATCACCCCCAAAAACCTTACAACTCCCCCAAAAATGCAAAAAATTCCCTAAATCCACCCAAAAATTAAAGAAGAAGCATGAAAAAAATCCCAAAATCCCCAAAATGGAAAAAACCCTGAAAAATCACTGGAAAACTGACAGAAATTGCACAAAATTTCCCCAAAATCCCCAAAATTATCCCAAGAAACCCAAAACAGAAAAAATATTTTAAAAACCAAAAAAAAATCACTCAAAAAGTGACTAAAACACCCCAATAATGCCTTAAAAACCAAAAAAAACCTTACAAAAAACTCTAATAATCCCCAAATGGAAAAGACCTTGAAAAAATTGTTCAAAAAATGACCACAATCACCCAGAATGTCACACAAAAAAACCCAAAAAATTACAAGCCCCTCCAAAAAAACTACAAAAAACCCCAAAATGCAAAAAAAACCTGAAAAAAACACTCCAAAAATGATGGAAATATAAAAAATTTCCAGCCAATTCCTTCAAATCTCCCCCAAATCCCAAGAAAACTCCCCCCAAAGCCCTAAAATTTCCCCAAAATTCTCCAAAGAAACCCAAAATATAAAAAATTTTAAACAAACCCTGAAAAAAATCGCTGGAAAAACTACCAAAATACAAAAAAAACCCTTAAAAACTCAATAAAAATGCAAAAAAGAGCCTCTAAAAAACCCTAAAATGCTGAAACATCCTCAAATATCCCAAATTTTTAAAAAATCCACTCAAAAATCTCCAAAAAAGAACCAAAGCACCCCAAAATCCTCTTCAAATTCCACAAAATGCAAAAAGCCCCGTGAAAAAACACAGAAAAAATGAACGGAATACCCCAAAAATGCCTTAAACCCCCTAAAAAAACCCCTAAAACCCAAGGAAAAGCCTTCAAAAAACCCTCAAAATCCCAGAATATTAAATTTCCAAATATTGCCCCCCAAGCCCTCCAAAATATTAGAAATCAAAAACAAAAAAAATCCTTGAAAAATGATCCGATATATACAGAAAAAAATCACAATAAAACCCAAACCCCTGAAAACAGCCACAAAAAATCCCCTAAAATGCTAGCAAAACCCCACAAAATCCCAGAATATCCAAAATTATAAAAAAATCCACCAAAAACCTCACAAAACTACCAAAATACTTGAAAATACTACAAAACACTAAAAACTCTCAAAATCCTTAAATTTTTTTTTAAAACCTAAAAAAAACCTAGAAAAAAACCCAAAACCCCACCAGAAGTCCCCAAAATTATCTCAAAAACCACCAGAACCACCACAAAAATTGCTTGAAAAATGACCAAAATACCAAAAAAAAGCCTTTAAAAACTCCACAAATTCCCAAAACAAAAAAAAAATCCCAAAACTAGCAAAAAAATTCAAAAAGTTCCCCAAAAACAAAAGCAAAAAAAAACCCCAAAAATCCCCCAAAATTCCCAAGCCTCCCAAATCCCAAAAAAATCCCACTAAAACCCTTCAAAAAAATTAAAATTCACCCCAAAATTGCAAATTTTTTTTTAAAAAAATCCTAAAACACCCCAGAAAATTGGAAAAAAATTCCAAAACATTTCCCAAAATTTCCCCAAATTTTGAAATTCCCTCAACCCCTAAAAAGTCCCTTTAAAACCTTTCAAAAAACAATCAAAATTTTTTAAAAGTTGAAAAAATTTGACAAATGGTTCTAAAAAATGCCCCCAAAAATTGTGAAAAAATTCCCCAAAAATTCCAAGAAAAATCCAGAAAAATCTTAAAATTCCTCCAAACTTCCCAACTTCCCCAATTCCCAAAAAATCCCCTTAAAACTCTTTGAAAAAAATAAATCCCACCAAAAATATTAAAAAATTAAAGAAGACCTTAAACCCAAAAAATGGCAAAAAAACTCCCAGAAAACTTGCAACAAAATTTCCTAAAATTTCCAAAAATTCCCAAATTCCCAAAATTTGTGAACACCCCCAATTCCCAAAAAACCTTGAAATCCTTCAAAARAAAAAAAAAAAAAAACACCTAACAATCACCAAAAAAAATTTTAAAAATTTCAAAAAGACTCCGGAAATAATTGAAAAATTCCCAAAATTGTCTACACCACTTCCAAAAACCCACTTGAATTTCTAAAACACACAGTATAAATTGACAAAAAAAATTGCAAAAAACACCAAAAAACCACCCCGAACTCCAAAAAAAATTCCCCAAAATCCTAAAATTACTAAATTTTGTAGCCAGGTGTATGAAAACCTGGAACTGGACAACCTGAACATCATTTCCCAGGATTTGGAGGAGCAAAACCTCCCAAAAAAATTGCAAAAAAAGGCAGAAAAATTACCAAATTCCTAAAATTCCCAAAATTAAAAAAACCCTCTTGAAATCCTTCCACAAACAATAAAAATCATTAAAAAAATTGCAAAAAAAATGGAAAAAATTTAAACAAAAAGAAAAAAAACCCCAAAAAGTTCCCAGAAAATTCCCCCAAACTCCCAATATTCCACAAAAAAACCCTTAAAATTCCTCAAAACACAATAAAAATTCACCTGAAAAATTGGAAAAATTTGAAAAACAATCCAGAAAAAGCTTAAAAATTAAAAAAACATCCCCAAAATTCTAAAAAACCTCTTGAAATTCTTCAAAAAGCAATAAATTTCACCCAAAGGAGTAGCAAGAAATTGCAAAAAAATAGAAAAAAAAAACGACCAAAAAATGCCAAAAAAACAAAAAAGTGTCTCAAAAATCCTAAAATTCTTAAATTTTGCAGCCAGGTGGACGAAAACCCGGAACTGGACAACCTGGACATCGTTTCCCGCGATTTGGAAGAGCGATATTTCGATGAGGAGGAACCCAGCGAAGCCCCAAATGTGGAATAGGGGACCCCAAAATCCCCCAAATTTGCCCCAAAAAATTCCCCCCAAAAATTCCTCAAAAATTCCCCAAAAATTAAAAAAAAAACCCAAAAAAATTAAACAAAAAATTCACAAAAAAAAATCTCAAAAAAATTCCCAACAATTTCCAAAAATTCCCAAAAATTCCCCCAAAAATTGCTAAAAATAAACAGGATTACCTCAAATTGGGGGGTTTTGGGGTGTTTTAGGGGCATTTTTGGCATGATTTGGGGAATTTTTGGGGCAATTTTAGGAATTTTTGGAGTGGAATTTGGCAATTTTTGGAGCTGGAATTTGGGAATTTTTAGGTGGTATTTTGGTTCTTTTTGCATGGGATTTTGGGGTGAAATGTGGGATTTTTGTGTGGGATTTTGGGGTTTTTTGAGGTCAATTCAGCGGGTTTTTTTTGGGTGGGATTTTCAGAATTTTTGGGGATGGATTTCGGTGTTTTTTGGGGTGGATTTTGGGCATTTTTGGGTCGGAGTTAGGGAATTTTCAGGATAGATTTAGGGGAATTTTTGGGGTGGGATTTTGGGAATTTGTGGAATTCGGAGTTTTTTTGGTGGGATTTTTGGGGTGAATTTTGGGAACTTTTGGGTGGGATGTTGTGGTTTTTGGGGCTGGATTTTGGGATTTTTCTTGGATGTGATTTTGGGATTTTTTTGGGTGGGATTTTGGGATATTTTGAGGGTTTTTGGGTGGAATTTGGGAATTTTTGGGATGTGATTTTGGAACTTTTTCGGTGGCATGTTGGGGTTTTTTGGGGTGGAATTTGGGAATTTTTGGGGATGTATTTTGGGGTGGGATTTTGGGAGTTTTTGAATGGGATTTTGGGGTGAAATTGAGGCAGTTTAGGGTAGGATTTGGCAGGAATTTCGGAGGATTTTGGGGTCAATTCGAGGCAATTTGCAACCAATGTGCCTTGGAAAAAATGACAAAAATCCAAAAGCACTTAAAGATTTAATCACTTTTATTGGCTGGGGAATTTTTGGGGTGGATTTGGGATTTTTGGGGTAGATTTGGGATATTTTTGGGGATATTTTGGGCCTTTTTTTGAGGTCAGCTGCACTTGTGGTGCTGACTGCCATCCCCAAGAGAAAGGGGAGATTTCAGGGAGATTTGAGAAATTTTTGGGGTGAATGTTTGGGGGTGAATTTTTGGGATTTTTGGGTGAGATTTTGGGGTTTTCAGGGACATTTGGGTGGATTTGGGGATTTTTCAGGTGGAATTGGAATTTTTGGGTGGGGTTTTGGGAATTTCTCAGTGAGATTTTGGAAATTTTTTCAGGGATTTTGGGGAGTATTTGATGGGAATTTCAGGGGATTTTATGTGTGATTTGGGTTTTTTTTTAATAGGATTTTGGAGGTCGATTTGGGGATATTTTTGGGGGAGGATTTTTGTGGTTTTGGAGAGATTCTGGGTGGGATTTTGTGGTTTTTGGGGTGGAATTTGGGATTTGTGGATGGCATTTGGGGAGAATTTGCAACCAACGCTCCCCAAGAAAAGAACAAAAAAACAAAATGGCTTAAAAATTTGGAAACTTTTATTGACACAATGGGGCAGAACTGAACCCTGGAAATTTTGGGKTTTTTGGGGTGGATTTGTGGTGGATTTGGGGATATTTTGGGATGTTTTTTCGAGGGTCAGCTACACTTGCAGGTGCTGACCACCATCCCCAAGAGCTGTTTCAGCCGCAATTTCCTCCCTGTGTACTAAATGATGGGGAGGGTCTCCAGTCTCTGGGAAACACAGCAGGGGGATGCCGAGGCCTCAGGGTTGTGCACATTGTACAAGGCCAACACCTGGGAGGGGAAAAAACCTAAATTTTGGCGTTATTGATGTCTAAAATGTGCCCGAAATGAAGCTTCCCAAATGACAAAATACTTGAGATAAAGACAATTTGAGAAGTGAAACAAAAGCCATGCACCTAAGCAAAAGAATGCCAGGAACTAACTTCCTGCTTGCCACGTGCAGGCGGGTGTTCAGCCACCCCAGGAGAGCAAAGCCCCATCACACATAATGGTGACTTGGGAAGATAAACACCATCAGTGCAAATGCCCCCTCCCCTTCCTTCCTTCCTTCTCCCACTTTCCATACTGAGCATGATGTCATGAGGTCTAGAATATCCCTTGGGTCAGTCAAGGTCACCTGTCCCACCTGTGTCTCCTCCCAGCATCCCAGGCACCCCCAACTCCCCTGCCCAGCATGGCCATACAAGGAGCAGAAAAGGCCTTGGCTCTGTGCAAGCCCTGCTCTGCACAAACCAACACATCTCTATTATCAACTCTTATGTTGAGCCCAAATCCCAAAGAGAGCCCCATTCCAGTGATGCCCAAAACCAGCTGGAAATAAAACCCCATAGACCAGTGTCTACAGAGCAGGAATTTGTTTATTACAGCGCTGGTGTAGCGCTGGAGGTGAGGGGGATCTCTCCTAACCACCTACCTTTGCTTAGAATTGGCAGGTATTTATACAGTAAACATGGTGTAACATTGCCATTGCCACTACCCCCATGCGCCCACCACTATATATCGGTACGGAAACGCATGATATCACAGTTTTACAAAAGCGCATGTTTCGTCCTCAATTCAGTGATTGTGGGGGTCTCCCTCTAGTGAGATACCATCCTCTTTATCATGGTGGACTTTTCACCTTTGTCTTCAGGGCATGCGCAGTTGTGATGTTCATGTTTTTTCTAGTCCTCCAGGTCTTCCTATTTCATTTTTCAGCAGTCTTGTGCATTTGCCAAGTTCTCATTAGTGCTCTCTACTGTTCCTCAATATAACATCTACCAGTCTACTTCTACAGAACTTTTTTGATTTATGCTTCTACTTTGTCCAGGCACTAATCCAGCTGGCTGGATTACATCCAGCTGGTACACTGTATGTTGCTACTACCTTATATAAAAACTTACAACAATGTATGAAAAGGCTATTATTGATAATATATAGAAAGTTATTACATTGTATATTAATAATATGTAAAAAAGGTTATAGAAAGTTTTCAATCAATAGGCCTCATAAGCATCTTGTAACTTTGACTTAAACCATAGGTATCATTTCCCCCTTTCTTTATTCTTTTGTGAATTCTTTCATAAGGTGGTATCAATGCTTATTCCTGAAAATATGTTCCCCTCTCCAATCTGTACTAAGGGGTTGCTGATATGTCTGGCATACAAATAGTTATGCCATTGTTTTGAGGGGACAAGCAAAGATATATTGGACCAGACTCATGGTAGGGGGACAGTCTTAGTCTAATTGTTGATGCTGTCAAAATAGCCAAGATTAGGCCCTGCATATTTTACCTGTGTATAAGTAACAGATTGATTAACCGGTGTTAACTGAAAAGGAAGTGTTCCCATAGGGGAATCTGGCTTCCCACATCGGTGCCTATGTTCATACAGGAAATATGGGCTTAACTCAGTCCAGTTGCTAGAGGGTACTCCCAGATGGCCGGCGTAACTGTTGTACCTCTTCACAAACCAACAATCCCTTATTCCAGTATTGTTAGCTATGGATCCAAGCAAAGCTACATAATTATTAGTATCAAAGGTCACAGTAACTGGCCATAGAACAAAGAGGCACCAAAAGAGGTTCATATTTTAGGATTGAGCTTCAGTTTCAGTCCTTCAGCATCAACAGCTGTTGCAGTCCAAGATTTGACAGGAGATTTCTTGACTCGGGTATGGTGGATCTAGGTGGGTTTCTCTTTGACGCAAACTGCCCCTGAAAAATTTTTAACATATACCCAGTCACCAGGATTAATTGCATGTAATTTATGATCTGGTTGCTTAGGTTGATTTTTAAATTTCTGATGTAATTGTTTGTTTCTTGTTTTCAAATACTGATACATTGATGCCTACTTGAGCCAAATTTTAATCAGGAGTAGCATTCAATCCCTGAGGCCTACCATAAAGAATTTCAAATGGGCTAACCTTTTCTTTTGATCTAGGTTTCACCTTGAGTCACATAAGGGTGATAGGCAAAGCTTGGTACCAGTACAAATTGGTTTCTTGGCAAATTTTTGCTATTTGCTGCTTGATCAAGTGATTCAATTTCTCTGCTTTGGCCACTAGCTTGTGRTCTGYAGGGGATGTGAAGTTGCCACTGAATTTCTAACACTTTGCTGATTGCTTGCTCAATTTGTGCACAAAACTGTGTTCCCCTATCACAGAAAGCCTCTCTGGGTACTCTGAACTTAGAGATAATTTCATTTAGCAGTACTTTTACTGGTTCTTGAGCTCTGTTTATTCTACAAGGGAATGCCTCTGGCCACCTAAAAAAAGTGTCAGCACCAACAGATATCTGAAACCTCCCTTTCTTGGGAGTTCAGAAAAAATCTATTTGCCATACATTCCCTGGAAAAGCTGCCCTCTCAGTCACCCCTTGTTTTAGTCTAACTGTTGTATTGGGATTGTTCCTCAAACAAATGTCACATTGTGAGTTTACTTCCTTAATAACCTCTAACAGACATGGGTGTGCAAGTCGTGTTTTGAGATGCTGATAGAGGGAGGTCCAGTCTCCAATGATTTTTATCATGTTCAGATTTCACATAATGTTTCAAAATTTTTCAGGTATCACTAATTGGCCTGTTTCTAACTGCCTCCATCCATTTTCTAGAAGTTTCCTTATTATATCTTGTATCCATTTGTAATCTGATGGTTGATAATTTACTGGTTACCTAGTATCTGCTTCAGTGGATGTTAATGTTGCCTTGACAGACAGTTTTTAATAATGACACAGACATGGTTAAGGGGATAAAAAGGGTTTTATCTCGGTATTTGGGATCCCAGGTACACAACTTGACGGCAAAATGCACACCCATGTATAGCACGGATACAAGTTTTATAGATTTCAGGAATTAGCATATCAATCTAAGATTCCCCAATAAGAAACTTTACAAATGCAGTAATGTCCCCCTATTCTAATGAATCCCCCCCTCCTCAATGAAGCCAGAGCCTAGTTTACACAAGATGTTCCAGAGGCAAGGCTTCACCCAAGGCTGGAGCCTYGGGTTTAAGATAGCACAGGGCACGCTGACCCCTTCCTCAGGATGTTTGGTCTCTCTGCCCAGCAGAACTCCTAAACTAAGCTGGAATATCAGGCTCCAGGAATTACAAGCATGTGGGCTAAGGGGTACAGGGGAATGCATAGAGGGTACAGCAAGTGTAAAAAGGAAAAGCAAAAATCATCAGGCATCATTCCCCCCCTTTTTGGAGACTAACAAGACTCCACTTGTCTAGTCTCTACACTACATTAACTACAACTACAACTACAACTATCAGAGATATTTCTTTTACCCAGGCCCAGTCTGGTAACCATGAAAAATACAGTCGAATTTTAAGGTATTAATTTTGGAAACTACTTCATGTAGAATTTGAATCCCTTTCCAAATTTCATACCAATCAATGGCCAGTTACCACCCCCATCTAGAGGAGATAATTGGGTACAGATCCAGCAATTGCTCCTGACAAGAGCTCTAGATATATTTTGGACCATTGTGATGCAATTAATGGACTAAACCCTGAATCATGGTTACCAGCTGGGCAGACAATAGACACGTGAAAAACAGTTTAAACCACTGATTTGCATCAGTCTCTGGTTCTTCGATGGTTTCACGAGCAGAAGTCTTCTTGACTCTTGAATAGTGGGTCTACAGTCTTTTCTTGGCAACTTTGACCACAGTGAGGGTGGGCAGCAAAACTTGGAACGGCCCCTTCCACTCAGCTTGCGAGAGATTGCTGTCCTACCACTTGATGTAGATCCTGTCTCTAGGATGGAACGGATGAGCAGGTATGTCCAGTCCTATGGGCTTGGACAACACAACGAATCTCTGGAGCTTCTGCAAACTGGAACTTAAAACCATTATGCATTTCTGCAAATCAGTATGAGTTTTCCCCGGGATATGTGGAACCTGGTATGGTTTGCCATACAAGATTTCATAGGGACTTACATTGTCCCTCCACCTTGGTTGTATGCGCGCTCTCAGTAAGGCTATAGGAAAGGCCTGATCCCAAGTCATTGAGGTTTCTTGACAGATCTTACTGAGCTGGGTTTTGAGGGTTCCATTCATACGCTCATCAACCTTGCCACTTGCTTGGGGCCTGTATGGAGTAACCAGATCCCAAGTAAGTCCCAGAATCCTGCCAACTTCCCCGACCATGGTTGCAATGAAATGTCTTCTTTCTGATGACATTCCCAAAGGAACCCCAAACTTCGGAATTATGTGGTTGAGCAAAGCTTTTACTACCTCCTTTGCTGTGTTGGTGTGACAGGGGTAAGCCTCAGGCCATCCACTGAAGGTGTCAATCAATACCAGTACATATTTGTACCCTTTCTTATATGGCATTTCAGCAAAATCTGTTTGCCAATAGTCTCCTGGGAGATCTCTGTCTTCATCACCCCTAATACAACTCCCTTGCTTGTGTCAGGGTTATTTCCACACCAGGTTTCACTTTCTTGTTATAGATTGTACAATATTAGTCATCCGTCTCCTGATCAGTGCCTTCTTCAGATGTTTCAAAAGATTTTCTGTTCTCCTGTGGGTACCCTCATGCTCTTTCTGCACTATTTCTCAAAGGAGCAGAGGTTGGGTGTCTTGGTTTGAAAGACAGGTGCTTGCCAATGAAGGCAGGGACCCCCCTTGGAGTGGTGGATATGACCCCCCCATTCCCTCCCAATTGTTACAGCTTTGAAAATCACAAGCTTTCAGGTGAGAATACGGGTAAAAGGGAATAACAGTTTTTTACTAATATGTGTAAGAAGGTGAAACAAATAACAACAATGATAGCAGCAACCAACCCAGCCACAAACCCCAATGACAGCCTCACACAGAGATACACCCGTTTGGTGCAGTTACAGTCCCAGTCGGCAGGGGCGATGTTGGCTCCCAGCCAGGCAGGATGTGTGTGATGATTCCCTGGCAGCTGCAGGGGGCACTGTGGCGCGGGTCCTGGCTAGTTTCAGATCTCCCTCGTGGCCAATGGCGGACACAAACTGGCAGAGGTGGATGGAGAAAAAAAAAAGTTCCTCTGCAAACTCACAACAGAAACGCTGATCTCAGTGCTCCTCTGGACAGCAAGAAATACCAGAATGGCCGGATGAGCAAAGAGACGAGCAGAATCTCATAGCTGCAGATGGGATGCAGCAGAACTCGACCACTGCAGCTGGACTCTCAGGGGTCCCCGGCAAGGCATAGGGGCAGAAGATCACAGTGCAGCAAACAGGAACCAACGACCAGAAATGCTGGGCTTCTCAGCAGGTGAGCTCTCCCCCACAGGCAGCAGGTCCAACATCCTCCCCCGAGCCAAGCAGGGCAGGAAGTGAAGCCACCCCCCGCCCCACACACACACACCCCCCCTCCCTGAGCCCAAAACTCCCGTGTGAACTTCCCTCTCTCCAAAGAGAGGGATAAAAAAACTGCCAGGCAGGAGGAGTGCCCTGGGAGATCCTTCGGGTGGGGCGTAGGTTCTTTTTGTCTTCCCCAATTGCCTAGCCATCAAAAGAATGACTTGGCAATCAGTGTATCCCAGCAACAAAATAGGAAAGAAAAAATTCCCCAAGAAAGGAAACAAAAGGGGAAATCTTAACCCACAACCATTGGGCTACAATCTGWCCTGTTGGGGTAGCAGCCCACCCACTTTCCTTAATTTCAGCTTTAAGAGCCTTAATCAATTTTTGATCCCTGTGATCGTATTTTGGAGTAAACCCTGTCAAATCCACTCTTTTCTGTGACACTACTACAAATTTGTCTTTTCCCGTACCTCTTTCTGTTGCTTTACCCAAAAGGTAATTTCCCAAATCACGGGTTGTTTTCCCTTTTTGGTGACCTCTGCAGCGCATGACAGTTACTTCTGTAGTCTTCCAGATATTCTGCAGGAGTTCAAGGGTCTGTTCTGCACGCTTATTTTCTCACCTTGAACAGTCAGCAGGCCACATTCCTTCCAAATAGCTCCGTGGGCATGAACAATGCTAAGCACATCAGTCCATATGTCCACCTTCTTTCCCTCGCTCAGTTCAACTTTCTGTGATGACACATCTGAAATCAAGGCTTTTGCCTCAATTACCTTATCCATCATGGTTACTGAGTAGCCTGTCATCCTCTTGCCATTTTTTGTGAAACTATCAGGAAATAGTTCCCAGTCTCGATTCTCCAGAGGCACGTCCATCAGGTCTGGTCTGCTGGAATAAGTCTTCTCTCTTGTCTGCAAACAGTCATTCTCAGGCATGTTATCAAATAATGTGGATGACAAAAACATTGCAGGGTTTACAACAGAAGTTGTTTTCAGGGTAACATCATCCTGTTCCAACAACACAGATTGGCTGTTAAGCATTCTGCCAGGGGATAGCCAGTGTCCCCCGTTTTGTTCCAGCACAAACACCACTGCATGGGGTACATACACGACAATGTGCTGCCCAAGGGTGCACTTATGGGCCTCCTGTATCAGGATGGCAGTTGCTGCTGCAGCCCTCAACCACCCAGGCCACCCTTGGCTAACACTGTCCAGCTGTTTTGAAAAAAAGGCCACAGCTCTTCGGTGGTCTCCAAGGTGCTATGCCAGTACCCCCAGAGCAACACTGAGTTGCTCATATGGAAAAAGTTCAAAAGGCTTATTGAAGTCCGACAGCCTCAGCTGCTCCAGCTGTTTAAATGCAGCCCTTGTACTCTCTATGGACAATAAATGGTTCTCTTTTCGGCTGCCTTAAGGGTCCCATACAGAGGTTTTACCAGTAGTCCTTTCCAGTTCTCCAGTTCTTTTGCCAGCTGGCTTTCAGATTTCCAAGTGAGCTGGATCTTCTTCCCTGTCTCAGTATCTCTCCTCTCCAAAGCAAAGAGCTTTTGACTATTTTTGTGCACAGGGGTAGGGGTATAGGAAGACAAATTTCAGAGCCAAAACAGGAATCCACTCGAGTTCAGTCAGTGTAATCATGGTTCACCTGACTGAGAATCGAACCTTGCTCACTGCAGTGAGAGCCCTGAACCACTAGACCACTAGGCAATGCAATCTGAGCTTGTCACTCCTGTTCAGAGGAGTTGGGCTCATCAGACTTGCCTTTAATTGCAATTGCTTCTCCCTTTGTTTTGGCACTGAGCGTTTGGTCTGCCCCGCTCCCAGCTTCCGGGGCACCGGGAACAGCAATAGGACCTGTCCCCGCTCCGGCCCCACTCCCGTCCCCAGGGCTGTTGGGTGGTGGTGGACCCGGTCCCGTTCCAGCCCCACTCCCGCCCCCAGGGCTGTCGGGGGGCRGTGGGCAATCATCCCCCCAATCCTGGCCCCAGAGGGACTGGGGGAAGGGGTGGCAGCGGCAGGGGAGGGGGTGGCGCACCTCCCCCCTTCTCCACCGGTACGAGCAGCACCGGCGGTGGAACAGGGGGTGATCCTCCCCCTTGCTCTCTTCTCCTTAGTGAAACCATCTCCACTCAGTCTTTCTGCAGTTGACTGTAATCTTGTTCTCTGTTTAAAAGTATTGCAAACAACTCTGCATATCTCAGCTCCTCATACCTGCCCTGGACTCTGAGTTCTACTAATAAATTAGTAATTACTCAGTATCCAGACTCCCAAACTGTCGCCATCTCCTTCCAGTTTTAAGACCTGAAATAGGCTAGACATGAGTGCAGAGTTTTACCAACTCCCCCGTGCTCAGAGTTGTCCTCTTACCGGTTAGAACCCGCGAATGTTTCACTATTACACTTAATGGGGTTTCATGGGGTATCTGAATACTTTGAGGGGATGATACACGCCCCATGTTCTGTTTATAAATGAAAAGCAGCTAGAGTTGGAAGCAAGAATCGAACCTGCAACCTCACCCCCCACTAAAAGTTGCAGCCTAACCTATAGTGCAAAAGCAGACCAGAGAGAAAGCAGAAGCGCATGCATGCAAGAAACATGCCCTTGCTGGGTCTCACCCTGCCACCCCAGCAGAGAGACCCAGCCCCTGAGCCTGTCAACTGCATGCTGCACTGAGCCCTATAGCAGCTCTCAGGCTCTGTGTGGATACAGCAAAGAGCGTCCTCTTCTTTCCCACACCCCTGCGGGAAAAGAAAATCTCCCCTTCACAGGAGGAAATTCCCCTTTTACAGGTCCCCCCTGGCCACAAACCCACCCTCACCAACCCTTTGCTAGCAAAAGTACCATACCCCTTTTATCCTACCTCCTCTGTGTGCCTTGTGTTGGATTTCTTTGAAGTTCCCCATCTCAGCTCTGGGACTGCTGCTCCCCCTCCCAAAGGGCCGGCAAAGGAGAGGTGCAGCAGGACAGGATGTTGCTTTTGATCCCAGAGCTAGGTCGCAGGATTCCTTCTTGTCCCGTCTCTGGGTGCCAGAAAAACCACTGCCTTGACAGCCAGTTCTCAAAAATGGCACAGACATGGTTAAGGAGACAAAAAGGGTCCTACCTCGGCATTTGGGATCCCAGGCGCACAACCCGAATGCAAAATGCACACCCATGTATAGCACGGATACAAGTTTTATAGACTTCACAATTTGGCCTATCTGTTTAGGATTCCTCAATGAGAAACTTTACAAATGCAGTAATGTTCCCCTATTCTAATGAATCGTGCCCCCCGGATGAAGCCAGAGCCCAGTTTACACAAGATGCTCTAGAGAGAAGGCTTCACCCAAGGCTGGAGGCTCAGGTTTAAGATACCACAGGGCACACTGACCCTTCCTCAGGATGTATGGTCTCTGCCCAGCAGAACTCCTAAACCAAGCTGGAATATCAGACTGCAGGAATTGCAAGCATGTGGGCTAAGGGGTACAGGAGGATGCATAAAGTGTATAGAAAATATAAAAAGGAAAAGGAAAAATCATCAGGCACCACTACAAGTAAACAGGACCTGAAGGGGAGGAACAGACACAACAAAGGATGCAAACAACACATTTTTGGAGTTCAGGCACCTCTAGAAAGACTGGCTCATATACTAAAGAGCTCCGGCTAAGTACATGCAAAGGACAGGGGAGCTATAAACACCTGCAATCGCCTTTCAAGAAATTGGATATACAGGTGCCCAAGGCAATCTGAGCAGGAAAGCATTTGGGTCCCCCTTGATCAGCATTTTACATGTGTCCCACAGGCCACAGTAGCTGAAAGTCAGCACAACATTCCAAGCACTTGAGACCTCAAGACAAAAGACTGTTGATTTAATGAAGGGAAAGATGAAGTGCAGGAGGGCTGAATTCAAGGGAATTCAAGGGAATGGAAGCTGCAGAAGCTCTGGATGCATCTCCTTAGTCCAGGCTGACAGCTTCTGCTGGCTCCCTGGGGAGGGGATGGAGCACGTGCTATTGCAAAAGTAATGCACAGGGCTGTCCTTGGTCACCCACCCAGTTCTGCTCCCCCTCAGCTGCTATCTTGAATCAGTATAGAGGTATGAAATGAAAATTAGTGTAAAAATTGTTCTGGCTCTTTTCTTCCAAGCTATGTTTTCCAAACATACTGGAAAGTTCTGTCTATCACAAAATTCAGAATTTCTGCTTGTTCATTGTAAATTCTCACCAGGCTGAATAAAGACAACAGATCGCGTGTCAGGGAGCTCTTGTGCTTTGTGGCACAGTCACCTTATCTCCATAAATGGGGTGGAGGGGCCTGTCAAGGGAAGGGGGGAGATGAACATCCTGCACACCAAAGGAGGCTGGCTTAGAACACGCCCCACCTCCACAGGCCCTTCTCTTTCCAATCACAACTTCCCTCTCACAACAGTCAGAATGTTTTACACAAACCAGACTTCTGCTGAGTCCTCCAAAATGCCTGAAGCAGGATGGAACTTTGTGAAAAGCCTGAGCTGGACCATGTGTGCTGGCAGAACCCTGAGATCTTATGCTGGAGCAGTTCCTGAAGAACTGCAGCTGGTGGAAAAAGGCCGGTGTGTAGGGAGGGAATCACTCACCATCAGTGGATGTCCCTGCCTGGAGCTGGAGCCACTGTCTGGCAGAAGAAAGGGACAGGGAGAGAGTCTGCAGCTCACGCAGGTCTTGCACACACTGAGCCACTGTGGGGACGCCCTGATCGCCCCTGTTATAAACACATATTATAGTGTTGGCTTTCACAAATATTAAGATGAGTTCTATGTGTGTGATAAACACATATTATAGTGTTGGTTCTCGCAGGGATTAAAGGTAGATGCTATGTGTTGTGCATCATGATATAATGTTGTCTTACTTGTAGAAGAAGTTTGATTATGTAAACATGATGGTGAAATAATTACTGTTCTTATTCTCTTTGTAATTCATATGTAGTTATAGAACACTTTTGATTATATTGCAATAACTGAAATATTTTACATTGTGATTTAAACTTTTCCATGTAAGATTTTTTTTGCACATTATAGCAAAACTATACAAGAAGCTACAGGGTGGCTCATTGAGATTATGAAGGGTGCCCTGGCTGCAATTACACTGACCAAAAGATAAGAAAAGGAGAAAGGAATGCATGAGAAAAGGATCACCTTCCCCAAGGCTATCAACATGGAATGTGACCAAAAAGAGGAATGCCATAATAGTTGCTCTGGTATGCATATTAGAAAAAAATCTCTGGTCAGCGGAGCTTGTAAAACATCCATCGTTTGCGGCAAAAGGAGTCTGGCTGGCGAGACCTCCAACTTCGGATGGGCTTATCTCCATGGAAAGGTAAGGAGTGTTGGGACACCTGTTATAAATACTTCTCTATCAACAAGGACCATCTGCTGAAGTTGTGGAATGGGGGCCACACAAACATGACCCCAGGAGCATAAAACAACAAGACTGTAAAAAGGAGGATCCATGTTAAACAGTTACTAGACAAGTGTGAGTATGCATAAATGTCCATGAACAGGCATCAGGTTGATGTAACATAGAATGTATTTAAAGAAGTTTCTGTCAATACCCGGCCTGCCTCTGGCAGACTGCCAAGCACTGGACGTGGTATGATTTTACTTTTACGTACCCTATTGTCATATATTCAAACCTTATAAATATTAACAGGAGAGTGAACCTCGTTTGTCACACCCCTCTATCGACAGTCAGGATCAATAAATGAAAGCCCAGAAGAGCTGTGGCTCGGCATTAGATCGGGCACCACCATTCTCCCCTTTCCGTGATGCTGGGGCAGGAGAGGAGCAGGACGCACTGCTTGGACTGGGAGGAGTGTCCCTGGCACCCAGGGCTGTCCTAAGCAACCGCCATGCCATAGGACATGCCATGAGGCACAGCAGAGCCCCTCTCCCTCAGCTGGACTCTTGAAGGACCTGTGAGTGATTCCTGTGTGTGCCCCAATACGATGACTCACAAGTGACACTCAGATTCTAGGGAGTGCTGAGGGCAGAGATCCTCACTCGGTGTGACCGCATGCAGGCAAGGGAGGTGCAGCAAGTTAGAGTGTTTGCAAACAAGAACTGTCATGGAAATACTTTCTGTAAGCTGCTTCCACTGTATGCTGCCTTGCGGCTTAGAAAGTGTGCAGAAGCACTTCTCACACTGAAAGCAACACTTTTGCAAAGAGCCTTTCCCCTTGTTACCCATGCGTGACCACTTAGAGGAAAACGAGATGCAGCAAGTTAGAGTGTTTGCACACACGAACTGTCATGGAAATACTTGGTGTAAGGTGCTTCCACTGTATGCTGCCTTGTGGCTTAGAAAGTGTGCAGAAGCACTTCTCGCACTGAAAGCAACACTTTTGCAAAGAGCCTTTCCCCTTATTCCCCACGCATTACAGCTTGCAGGCAAGTCAGATGAAGCAAGTTAGAGTGCTTACAAACAAGAACTCTCATAGAAATATGTTGCAAATGAGAGTGTTTGCAAACAAGAACTATCATGGGAATACTTTCTCTAAGGTGCTTCCACTGTGTGCTGCGTTTCGCTATATAAAGCGTGTAGAAGCGGTTCTCGCACTGAGAATAACACTTTTTGAAAGACCCTTTCCCCTTGTTCCCTACGCGTGACCACTTACAGGCAAGCGAGATAGAGCAAATTAGAGTGTTTGCAAACAAGAACTCTCGTGGAAATGCTTTCTGTAAGGTGCTACCACTGTAGGCTGCCTTGCAGCTTGCAAAGTGCGCAGAAGCACTTCTGACTCAGAAAGCAACACGTTTGCAAAGAGCTTTTCCTCTTGTTCCCCAAGCAAGACTGCTTGGAGGCAAGCAAGATAGAGCAAATTTGAGTGTTTGCAAACCAGAACTCTCATGGAAATACTTTCTGTATGGTGCTTCCACGGTGTGCTGCCTTTCGCCTTACAAAGCTTTCAGAAGCGCTTCTCACTCTGAAAGCAATACTTTTGAAAGAGCCTTTCCCCTTGTTCCCCATGCATGACCGCATGCAGGCAAGCGAGATAGAGCAAATTAGAGTGTTTGCAAACAAGAACTCTCGTGGGAATACTTGGTGTAAGGTGCTTCCACTATACACTGCCTTTCACTATACATAGCCTGCAGAAGCGTTTCCTTGCACTGGAAGCAACACTTTTGCAACGTTCCCCACGCGTGACCGCTTGACAGCAAGCGAGATAGAGCAAATTAGAGTGTTTGCAAACAAGAACTCTCATGGAAATCCTTTCTGTAAGGTGTTTCCACTGTATGCTGCCTTGTGGCTTTTAAGGCATGCAGAAGCGAGATATCGACTTTGCGCAGTTACACTGTTTGTTGCAGTAGACAGTGTCTTTGGTCATTTTAGTGTTAGAGGATAATTTGATCTTTAAGTCTTTGATGTGGCATCAGAAGCTGTTTTGAAATATTAAAAAGACTTTTTCCAGTGGCTTCCCTTTATCATGTTGGTCGGTTACATTGTGAAGGAAAGGAAATGAGATTTGGTAAGCTGAACTTAACTCTCATACAAACATGCTTGCTGTCACCTATGCTTGTGTTGTCCTTCAGGTGTTTGTAATACCTTCCAGAATAATCTTCTCCATAGTCTTACTTGGCATTGAAATGAGACTGATGGGCCTGTAGTTTCCAGGGTCATCCTTCTTTTACATTTTGAAAACAGGGACAATGTTAACCAGCTTCCACTCAACTGGGACCTCTCCATATTCCCAAGACTTTTGAAATATTGAGAGAAGCCTCACAATGACATCAGCCAGCTCTTTGTGTATTCTCTGATGAATCCCATAAGGCCCCACAGACTTACAGGGATCCAGCTGGTGCAGCAGATCCTTACAACTTCACGATCAACTGGTAGTTTATCATTCTGAAGCCATGGTCATTCAGCTCTGGGCTCTGGAACCTCCTTAGTCATGTTGAAAATAGGTAAGAAAAACATTAAATATCCCTGTCTTGTCAAACTCCTTCTTTGTGAGTTGTCTAACCTCATTCTGGAATGGGACAGTGTAATTTCTGCACTGCTTTTTGCCAAAAAAGCAAAAAGAAATATTTTTATTTTCCTTCACAAATTCTGGCAAGTTTCAACTCCAGTTAAGCTTTAGCTGTAAAAACTTTCTCCCTGCAGGCAGTATCTCTTGTGTTCCTCCCATGTCATTCCAAACTTCTCCTGCTGGGCATACACATTCCTTTTCTGCTTTATCTCCAAAACAAGATCYCTCTCAACCAAGCCAGCTTTCTGTCTCGTCTGCTTGACTTTCAATATTTTGGAATTGCCTCTTCCTGTGACCTCAGGAGGCGATGCCTAAACAGTGACCAGCACTAATGGTCCCCAGCATCTTTGAAAGAATTTTCCCAGGGATCTTGCTCACTGTTTCCCTGAGCACGCTGAAGTCTGCTTTCCTGATGTCCAAGGGGGAAAATTGTTCTAGCACTTTTCCTTCTAGCAACAAAGATTTTAAACTCAATCACTTTGTAGCTCTTGTAGCAAAGATGACCACCAATCATGTGATTCATGCAACTCTCTCTGTTAACAAGCAAAACATCAAGGAGGGCATCTTTCCCAGTCAACTGTCCTAGTACTTATCCTATGAAGTTATCATGTAGGTATTCCAGTAATGTGGCCTGCATTGTATCAGCTGTGTGATGCTCCCAGTTGATTTCTGACAGGCTGGAGTATGCCAGAAGGACAAGGGCAGTTGACTTGGAAGCATCTCTCAGTTCCTCAAAGAATAACTGTCTGCCTTTATCATGCAGGCTGGGAGTTCTATAGTGAGCTCCCACAGAAACATCTGCATCATTTGACTGTTCCTTGATTCTTACCCAGAGGCTCTCCACCGTGCCACTGGCAGCTATGACTTCCCTACATTTGAACCCTTCTGTTACATAGTGTGCCTCCCCTGCCTTATCTGCCCTGTTTATTCTTCCTAAAGAGTCTGTAACTCTTCAGGAGGGCACTTCAATCACAGGACTCACCCCAGTAATGTTTTATTTATACCAATGGCATCAAATCACCGAAACTGAGCCAACGATTCAAGCTTGTCTTGTTTGTTCCTCATGCTGCGTGCATTGGTACCGAAGAGCTTCAGCTGTGCTTCRTTGTAGCTAACACCTTTCAATTGAGCTATTGCGCTAGTACTCAGTTCCTCAAGTTTTGGTGCATCCTCCCATTGTCTCTCACTACCCAGCCCGGTTTTCTCCCTTTCCCCCTTCCAAACTACTTTAAAGCTCTCTCAAGGAGTCCTCCTCATTCCTATGCTAGAAACCTTTTTCCCCTCTGACTGGTGTGTCTCATCAGGTGCCAGCAGACCAGGCGTTGTAAAGACCATCCTATTGTCAAAACCCCAACATTATTCTGATGACATCAGCCCCAAAGCCAGGTGTTCATCTGATGGATCTGCTGGTTGCTTTAAATATTGTTTGTTTGAAAATTATTCCTTGCTTCTGGAAGGACAACAACTGCCCGTGGTCCCGATCCTTCAACAAATCATCCCAAAGTTCTTTTAATGTCTTTTAATTTCCCTCAGACTTCACTTCGTTATCTTATTGCCGGTTTGAAGAACCAGTAACAGATAATAATCAAAGGGCCTTAGCAGACTGGAGAGTTTTCCAGCAATGTCCCTTGCTTGAGCTCCTGGGAAACAGTAGACTTCCCTGCAAATTGAGTCCAGTCTCCATATCAAACCCTCTGCTCCCTTTAGAAGGGAGTCATGACTCTTAACAAATGAGGTTGTGATACAGAGGTAGATTGTGTTGCTCGAGTTGGCCCCTCCATCCCAGAAGTACCTTCATCCACCTCATCAGTTGYCTTTCTGGTTCCAGGGCTTCCTACCTGTCAAAAAAAGTGCCTGTCCTACTTGTCCTCATCATGTTTTCAGGAGGAGGAGCTTTTCTCCTGGAATCTCCTTCTCAATGATCAGTTTCCAGCTCTCCTGTTCAACAGACAATGGACTAGTTATTGGACAGCACTCTGAATCCATCTGGCTCTCCACTAGAACAGAAATTTGAGACTCCTGYRACTGTAGCACCTCTRAGAATYCATCAGTCTCTCATTSTCTTGAATACTGTGCATTCACTTCCCCTCATACTTTCTTCACCTGGCGATGCTGCACGTGAGTAGCACACCTGAAAAAGGAACGATAGTTGGCCTCAGCCTCACAGACGTCCAGCACTCCTGATAACTCGAGACCTGGAGAGCTATATCTAGCATCATCAGGTCTGCCTGGCTGGAGGCTTCTGATATGGCTGGTTCAGTGACTCCAGCAGCTACGGGGGAATGAGCTCTATGGTGTACCGAAACTATACCTGAGAGAGGATACACTGTTAAGACTGGTGATGAAACGGTCTTAGTCTCACCAGCTACTTGCTCTGTTTCCTGCCWCTGTTGGCTGCTTCCAGATAGCTGGAGAGGAGTCCTGCCTGCTGACCCTGTTCATTGAAACTGACATGCCACACCCCTGTTTGCCCCCTTCCCCTGCTCCTCTCACTCTGGATCATTCATACTTCCTAAGTTCATTTAAATCTCCCTTGCTGCTTCTGACAGTGCCCCCTCCTTGCTGGTTGGCTGCCAAGGGTTTCCAGGTCTGGATGGGGCTTGGGGCTGCTGCTCAGGTATTCCTAAGCTCAGGAACCTGCCTGCACAGCTGAATCTAACTCTYACCTCTAGACTTATCTCAGTTGCCACCAATGCTGCCTCATCAACAGGCAAGTGTCTTTTTTGTCAAGATGGGCCTGAAACTGAAGATGATTAGAGACAACATCACCCTCCTCTCTGTTAGTTACAGAGTGTCTGAGCTGGTGTGAAAATAGGAAAAACTCAATGCAATTTGAATTATTACAATGGGAGCAAGTGCTGCTGTGCAATCCAGCATCCTTACAGATTATGAGYTTGAAAATGCRTCYGAGGTTGAGGTACACTCTGATGGTCTACCAACACCCATCACTGAAATACTCAAGAAYTTGACAAAATGCATATTGGAAAATGAGCACAATGGTTATTTCATGCACTGGGAGCTCAGGAAATAGTCATTCTAACCARTCAGTACCTTAAGTCTAGCTAGTAAAGCATACAAATTCAAATAATCCACAGAAAGGCATGTGGKGTCTGCACACCTTTTAAAATGTGCTGACCTCTTGCCTAAAGGCTAATGTCTTTTAACTGCCAAGAACGAGGCACTAATTTTCAAAATYGGCCCATTTGGTCATGTGACTGTACCTAAACTGCTGACATTTCTTATTTAAAATTTCACTTGAGACAGAGGCTGATGTGAATTTTGCCTAAGAGCTAATGCTATTACTATTGGTTTATACCTGTTGGTGAAAGAGCTCTGCTAGAACACACTTAACAGTTTTGCACTGGCTGAACAAGTTTCATTGCACACATTCATTTCGTGCTTTGTCTAATTTCTAGAAAGATAATTTTACAATGGGGTCAGGAAACTAAGTATAAATACTTTGCTTTTCCAAGGACTGGACTAGCAACCATTTAGACAAACGCAAGTTGAACTAATCATACTTTACACTTACCCCTTCTGAACATATTCCACGTGCTCCTTTGAAAGAACAACCATTATTTCATTCAGCAACTGGTCTGGATTCAGTAGGTGAGTGATGGTAATATTACAGTGTGCCTAAAAGTAGTCAGCTTGTTAAAACAATTTGAGGAATAAAAAAATAAAAATTTATCTCCTAAAACTGATGACATGTGAAAAAGTTTTCACTAAGCAAGTTTCAGAACAGCTAACTATAGATACAAATGCTTCAGCACCCCACAACTAGCACCCTGCTGCATGCCCCAGAGTTGGGAAATGGCCTAGGGCTGAGACAGGGTGCTTATGATATCAGGGAATAGGTATTGCACCATGCAACTTCTCATGTGTAAAGAAAAGATGTTACTGCTTTTAAATTTACTGTTATAGGGGCTTTCAATCCCATCTAGTACTTCATACAACAGTCTTGTGCACTAACTGACCTCTTGAACAACTGGCAGTTACCTGGAGGTAGCACAAGGAAGCATAGAATAACTGTAACGTGTCCTGTCTGGCTTCTGAAGTCAAAGAAGCAGCCAATAGAAGACAAGAATGGAAAACAGCTTGATGAATGAACATAGGCTGAAAATGCAAAGTCAGTAGAAGAGTGGTCCTGGCGGTCCTTATTCAGATTTAAATGTATGCAACTCCCTGACATAACATGCTTTACCACTCTCTTGCTTACTGTAACCCAGTATCTCTAGAAACGCCTCAGGAATCGTGCATAATCTGTTGACTAGAGAAAGTGAGGCAGAAAGCTAAAGGCATTTAGAGACAGAATATCTAGCTTTCACTTGCTCAGGTTCCTGGACTATTTGCGCAGTCTGAACTCCAGTCTGATGGTCTGGTGAGGTTTCTAACCCAGCATCTTGTCCTGAACTTGTGTGACTGACAGACAGCTCTCAGTGTGTATTAGATATCCCAGCAGCCAGTCAGCTGAAGGGACACACCACTGGCTTCCACAGAATTAATTATGCCTCGGTAAACAACCTACCCTCTCTCACGGTAATTATATTTTCCAAACATGTTGCCTACGGATTCAAGTA
>JBAGAE010000877.1:5053-19633 GCA_037014365.1 Malurus splendens
GGGGACAAAAAGGAACAAAAGTGACACTCAGGACCCGATTTAGGCTTTATTTGACTCAAAACGGGGGTGGGGGGACCCCCAAACTGCAGCAGCACACGGAGAGGGGATGGGGCCCCCCCCTCATCGATCCACCTCCCCAAACACGATGTCCTGGGTGCCTGGGGGGAAAAATGGGGGGTCAGGGCACCCCAAAATGGGGGGAGAGACCCCCAAAGAGGGGAGAAACCCCCGAACTGGGGAGAGACCCCCAAAAAGGGGAGAGACGCCCCAAAGTGGGAAACGAATACTGAAAAGGGGAAGGAGACCCCAAAACTGGGAGGAGTCCCCTAAAAAGGGAATGAGGCCCCTTAAATAGGGAAGGAGCCCCTAAAATGGGGAAAGAAACCCCAAAAAGGGGAAGGAGACCCCAAAATGGGGAAGGAGACCCCAGAAGGGAGTGGGACGTACCAATGATGGCCACCACATCCGCCAGCATGTGCCCTTGGGACATCCTGTCCAGCCCGGCCTGGGGACAGAGACCCCAATTAACACCCAATTAACACCCAATTAACCCACAGGGACCCCTGATTAAACCCCAATTAATCTGCGGGAACCCCCAACCCTCCCACAGCCTCCCCACAGGGACCCACATGGAAGCCCCTCCAGGAACCCCAAACAACCCCCAAATAATTCCCAATTAACCCCCAGGGACCCCCATGGGAATCCCCTCCAGGGACCCCCAATTAACCCACAATGACCTCCAATTAACTCCCCAAACCCCCAATTAAACCCTAATTAATTCCCAGAGACCCTCACRGAACCCCCTCCAAGGATCCCCAATTAACCCTCAGTAACCCATCCATAGGGAACCCCCAGTGTCCCTTTGTCCCTGTGTCCTGTCCCACTGATGTCCCATCCCCTCAGTACCCGCCATCCCCACTGTCCCTCTGTCCCTGTGTCCCCTGTCCCAGTGTCCCATCCTCTGTCCCCTCAGTGTCCCCTGAGTGTCCCCAGGTGTCCCCAGGCCGTACCAGGTGGGCGAAGCCGGGCGCTTTGATCTTGCAGCGATAGGGGCGGCTGCTGCCATCCGACACCAGGTACACCCCGAACTCTCCCTGTGGGGACACGGGGACAGCGTTGGGGACACGGGGACAGCATTGGGGACAGGGGGACATGGGGACACAGCTGGGGACATGGGCAGGGACATGGGCACAGCGTTGGGGACAGGGGGACACGGCTGGGGACAAGGCTGCAGACAGGGTTGAGGACATGGACTGGACATGGGGACAGGGTTGGGGACATGGACATGAGGTGGGAACAGGGCTTGGAACACAGGGACAGGGTTGGGGACACAGAGACAGCGTTAGGGACACGACTGGGGCCACAGGGCAGAGTTGGGGACACAGGGACAAGGTGGAGTGGAGCTTGTGACAGGGACAAACACAGCAAGATAAGTGTCACCTTGGGAGCCTCGATGGCCGTGTAGGTGGCCCCGGGTGGCACCTGGTAGCCCTCGGTGTAGAGCTTGAAGTGGTGGATCAGGGACTCCATGGACGTCTGTGGGGACAGGGGTGGCACCTGCAGCAGCTGTCACCCGGCCTGGGTGCCACCTGGCCTGGGTGTCACCAGCCTCAGTGTCACCTGGCCCTGGTGTCACCCAGGTGTCCCTGGCACCCGCTTACCTGTCCCTACCAGCTGTCACCTGTCCCCTGCACCTGTCACCTGTCCCTGGGTGTCCCCCACACCTGTCACCCATCCGTGAGTGTCCCCAACACCCGTCACCTGTCCCTGAGTGTCCCTCACACCTGTCACCTGTCCCTGAGCGTCCCCAACACCCATCACCGGTCCCTGAGTGTCCCCCGCAACTGTCACCAGGCCCTGGGTGTCCCTCACACCTGTCACCCATCCCTGGGTGTCCCTCACACCTGTCACCCATCCCTGAGTGTCCCTCACACCTGTCACCTATCCCTGATGGTCCCACACAACTGTCACCCATCCCTGAGTGCCCCTCACACCCATCACTTGTCCTTGTCCCCATCCCCGGGTGCCACCTGCCCCGGTGAGCGGGGTGTGGCAGGTGTCACCTGCGGGGGGGTGGCACGGTGACCCTTTTACCTTCATCTCTGCCCGTTTTGGGGGTGACACTTTGGCGTCGTCCACCTTGATCTCGCCYGGGGGCATCTTGTTGAGGCACTGCAGGATGATCCGCAGCGACTGGCGCATCTCCTCCACCCGGCACAGGTACCTGTGCCCCCAGGTCGGGGTGGGCAAACGGGAACGGGGTTATGGGGTGGGGAATGGGGTCACGGGGTGGGCAATGGGGTCACGGGGAATGGGGGATGGGCTCATGGGGTGGGGGATCCCATGGAATGGGGAATGGGGTCACCAGGATGGGGAATGGGGTCACGGGGTGAGGGATAGGGTCATGGGGTGGAGTCACAGGAATGGGGAATGTGGTCACGGGGTGGGGGACTGGGAAAGGGATCACCAGGATGGGGAATTGGGAAAGGGATCACCGGGATGGGGTCACGGGATGGGGAATGGGGTCACTGGAATGGGGAATGGGGTCACTGGGATGGGGAATGGGGAATGGGGTCACCAGGATGGGGAATGGGGTCACTGGGGTGGGGAATGGGGAAAGGAGCCACTGGGATGGGGTCATCGGGATAGGGAATGGGGTCACTGGGATGGGGGATCCCATGGAATGAGGAATGGGGTTACAGGGATGGGGGATCCCATAGAATGGGGGTATCAGGATTCCCATTGGAATGAGGGTGCCATGGGAGGGTATTCCAGGACTGGGGACCCCAGAGGAATGGGGAGCAGCCCCCCAGACCCCCAAAACCCCCCTCAAACCCCAGATGGAGCCTCACCTGTCGTAGCAGTCACCACGAGAACCGATGGGGACGTCGAACTCCACCTGGTCGTAGACGTCGTAGGGCTGCGTCTTGCGCAGGTCCCACTGGATCCCGGAGCCGCGCAGCATCACCCCGCTGGGACACCCCAAAAACGCACCTGAGGGCTCGGCCCCCCCCCCCGAGGGGTGGGGACACACCTGGGGAGGGTGGGGAGGTGGGGAGCCCCACCCCAGCTCACCTGAAGCCGTAGTTCAGGGCCTCCTCGGCCGTGATGACCCCGATGTCCACGGTGCGGTTCTTCCAGATGCGGTTGTTGGTCAGCATCTGGGGGAAGGGGGGGACAAAAAGGACACCTGGCACCTGTCCTGGCATCTGTCACCTGTCCCTGTCACCCCTCACCTGTCCCTGGTACCCCTCACCTGTCCCTGTCCTCGTTCACCCCAACCTGTGTCACCTCATCCCCCCATCCTGTGAGGAATGACCCCACCCCAGCCCCGCTCAGGTGACAGGTGATACCAGCCCCACTCTCAGGGTGCTGGGACATGGTGGGGACTGTCCCCGCTCCCCAAATTCCCCGAGAATTTCCAAACCCTGCCCTCACCTCCTCCACCTCGTCGATCCGGATGGAAAAGTTCTTCACGAACTCGTAGATGTCGTCCATGAGCCCCAGGGGCAGGTCCTGGGACATGGCGAGGACACAGGGGACAGGTGGGACACGTGGGATGGGGAGGGTGAGTGGGACTGGTGGGATTGGTGGGACTGGTGGGATGGGATGGAATCCTAGGAAGATGGGGATCCCAGGGGAATGGGGGATCACACAGGGAATGGGATTCCCATGGGAATGGGGTTATCAGGGAATGGGGGTATCAGAGATGGAGAATCCCAGGGAATGGAGTTCCCATGAAAATAGGGTTGTCAGGGATAGGGGATCCCAGGGAATGAGGTTCCTACAGGAATGGGATTATCAGGGATGGGGGTTCCAAGGGAATGAGGTGCCCACGGGAATGGGATTATCAGGGAATGGGGTTATCAGGGATGGGGGATCCCAGAGAACGGGACCCCCACAGGAATGGGGTTATCAGGGATGGGGGATCCCAGGCAATGGGGTTACCAGGAATGGGGGATCCCAGAGAATGGGCTCCCACAGGAACGGGGCCCAGCCCCCTCACCTGGTGCACCCCCCCGGGCCGCACGTAGGCCGCGTGCATCCGCGCCCCCGACACCCGCTCGTAGAACTCAAACATCTGYAGGGGAACAGAGAGCACCCCGATCCTGCTCAGCCCCACTGGCACCTGCACACCCCCAAACCCCACCCCCGGGATCCCAAATCCACCTTCTCCCTCTCCTCGAACATCCAGAAAAACGGGGTCATGGCCCCGATGTCCAGCGCGTGCGTGGTCACGGCCATGATGTGGTTGAGCAGCCGCGTGATCTCGGCGAAGAGAACTGAGGGGGGAAAAAAGGGGGTGATCCCAAAAAATCCTGGGGATTCCTGGGAATTGGGAACACCGGGGGCAGCCTCACCTCGGATCCACTGCGCCCGGGGAGGGGGACGGATGTTGAGGAGCTTCTCCACGGCCAGGGAGTAGGCCTGCTCGTTGCACATCATGGACACATAGTCCAGGCGGTCAAAATACGGGAGAGCCTGGGGAAAAATGGGAATGGAGGGCTGGGAATACTGGGAGCACTGGGAGGAGGTGGGGGGAGCAGCCTGGAGGGGACACACAGACACCCCACATTGGGATCAGGGGCTGGAGGGACACACGGACACCCCAAGATGGGATCAGGGGCTGGAGAAATGGGGGTCCTGGTCACAGGGAACTGGCAAGGAGTGTCCAGAGGATGGGGGTCCCATGGGAATGGGGGATCCCATGGGGCTGGGGGTGTCCCTGCCCTGTATTTCTCAATTTCCCTTAAATCCTGGGAATTTTGGGRGCACCTGCAGGTAGGTTTTGTACTCGATGAGTTTCTCASTGCCRCRGTGCAGCAGCCCCACATGGGAAATGGGGAATCCTATGGGACTGGGGGTGTCCTGGGCTGTATTTCCCAATTTCCCATAAATCCTGGAAATTTTGGGGCACCTGCAGGTAGGTTTTGTACTCGATGAGTTTCTCGGTGCCGCGGTGCAGCAGCCCCACGTGGGAAATGGGGAATCCTATGGGATTGGGGGTGCCCTGGCCTGTATTTCCCAATTTCCCAGGATTTTTGGGGGCACCTGCAGGTAGGTTTTGTACTCGATGAGTTTCTCACTGCCACAGTGCAGCAGCCCCACATGGGAAATGGGGAATCCTATGGGACTGGGGGTGTCCTGGGCTGTATTTCCCAATTTCCCATAAATCCTGGAAATTTTGGGGCACCTGCAGGTAGGTTTTGTACTCGATGAGTTTCTCAGTGCCGCGGTGCAGCAGCCCCACGTGGGGGTCGCAGCGTTTCACCGTCTCCCCGCTGAGCTCCAGCACCAAGCGCAGGACCCCGTGCGCCGCCGGGTGCTGCGGCCCGAAGTTGATGGTCAGGCTGGACACCTTCTTGTGGGCCACCGGGTCCTTGTCTGGGGGAGGGGACAGCGGGGAGGGGTCAGGGGACAAAGGGACAACCCCACCGGACACGGCTCAGCAGCGCGGAGGGCACAGAAACCCCAAATCCTGGGGGTTGGAGAGAACCCGGCACCTGCTGAGGGTTTGTAGGGCCCCCAAACTGCTCTGAGGGGCCCCAAACTGATCCAAGTGACCCCCAAGCTGTCCAAGGGACCCCAAACTGGAGCCAGAGGCAACCAGAGAGGACCCAACATCCCCCGCAAGGGCCCCCAAGTGTCTCAGAGACCCTCCAGAATCCCCCGAAAGCCTTGAGACCCCTCCTGGACCCTCTCAGAGGCCTCAGAGCATCCCCAGAGCCCCCCCAAAACCCTTGGGACTGCTCTAGGAACCCCCCAAAAGTCTTGAGACCCCTCCAAGGCCTTCAAAACCCCCTCAAGAGCTTGATCTCCCTCCTCAACCCCCTCTCCACGACATCAGGACCCCTCCAGAGCCCCCCAAAGGCCTCAGGACTCCTCCAGGTCCCCCCTCCAAAGGCCTCAGGGTACCCAACATCCCCCCAAAGGCCTTGAACTCCCTCCTCAGGCATCCCAAGACTTCAGGACCCCTCCATGACCCCTCTCAAAGGCCTTAAGACCCCTCTAAAGGTCTCAAAGCCCCACCCCAAAGCACCTGACACCCCCCAAAGGCCTTACCCTCCCTCCTCAGGGCCCCCCAAAGCCCTCACGGCCCTTCCAATCGCCCTCCAGCGCTCCCCCCGGGGTCCCCTCGGTCTCCTCACCGTTCCACGGCGGCGGCACCCACTTGTCGGTCTCTTTGCTCGGGTACATGATGGCCCCGGCGAATTGCTGCGCCCACTCCATGTCGGGCTGCCATTGTCGCGACCTGAGGGGGCGACCCCGGGGGTCGAGCGGTGAGCGGGGGACACCCCCACAGCTTCCCCACAGCCTCCCCACAGCCTCCCGCCGTGTCCCCGTGTCCCCCGCGGTCTCACCGGGCCGGGGCCGGGCCCAACCGGGCCCCCGCCGCCCTCAGCCCCGAAGGGCTCCGGAGCCGCCACAGCGCCCGCAGCGCCGCCATCGTGCCCTTGGCACTGCGCATGCGCGGGAGAGGCGTCATGGCGGGGAAGGGCAGAAGCCGTGGGCGCCGCCATGTTGGATGTGGGCAAGCGCGCCGCCATTGTGCCCTTGGTGTTGCGCATGCGCAGGGACGCCATTGCGCTACAGGGCAGGGGAAGCTGAGAGTGCCGCCATGTTGGGTGTGGGCAGCGCGCCGCCATTGTGCCCTTGGTATTGCGCATGCGCACAGACGCCATTGCGCTACAGGGCAGGGGAAGCTGAGAGTGCCGCCATGTTGGATGTGGGCAAGAGCGCCGCCATTGTGCCCTTGGTGTTGCGCATGCGCAAAGACGCCATTGCGCTACAGGGCAGGGGAAGCTGAGAGTGCCGCCATGTTGGATGTGGGCAGATCCGCTGCTATGGCGCCCTTGGCGCTGCGCAAGGGCCGAGGGCGCCGTGACCGCGGAGAAGAGACGCAATGAGTGTGTCTTTGTTGGGTGTGGGCAGATGTGCCTCCATCCTGTGCTTGGCGCGGGGACACCATGGCTGGGAAGGGCAGGGGAGGTTGAGAGTGCCGCACACAATGGAATGGGGGCACGGGGGTCTCAGGGACCCCTTCGGGACGGGGCGCACGGTCCCCCTTGGCACGGGGACACGTGTGGCCAAAGGGGTCCCATGGGGACACGGGACCCATGGGAAATGGGGAACACAGAGCAGGAACGGGGAAATAGGGCGGTCGCAAGGACGCCCCTCGGAACACGGCTGAGCATCCGCCGGGGCACGGGGAACACACGCGTGGCCTGCGGGGAYACAGGGGTCGCAGAGACGCCCTCGGGACGGGGACACGGGGCCGAGGGTGACACACGTGGCGCCCCGCCCCCGTGCTCCGCTTCCGGTCCTGCGTCCAATCACATCGTGTTCTGCCCGTGACGTCACACAATGGGACGGACAGAGGGCGGGAAAGGGCGGGGCCAGGCGCGGTTGCCGCGGCGACGGCTCCCGCTGTGGTCACGCCCACTTTGGGGACCGCGCCCCCTCCAGCGCTCTGGGGCTCCTCCGGCTCCTTCGGGGCCACCGAGCCCCGCCCGGGGGTCACCGAGCACCACCGGCGCCCCCTCCGCGCTCTCTCGACCCCCTGAGGGGACCCCTCAGCCCCCCCCGCCCGGGCCTTGACCCCGCCGCGCCCCCGCCCTGTGACGTCATCACGCCGCGCCCTCCGCTCCAAGATGGCGGCGGCCGGGCGGGGCTGAACCGGGCCCAGGCAGGTACCGGGAGCGGAGCGGGGAGGGACCGGCGGGGCAGGATCGGCACCGGCACCGTGGGGGCTGAATTGGGGCCGGAGGGGGGAGGAGTTACCGGGGGTGTAGGGTTGGGATCGGGGCGGGCACGGCCGGGCCCAGGCAGGTACCGGAATCGGGGACCGGGGCTGGGGGGGCGCCGAACCGGCGGGGAGCAGCTACCGGGACCGGGAGTATTGCGGGGAAGAGCAGGTGCTGGAGCCTGGAAAGGCAGGACAGGGACCGGGAGTACCGGGAGAGGGCGGAGCGGTACCGGGGCCGGGCGGGGCTGGGCTGAGAGTACCGGGGCCAGGCTGTTACCGGGGCCGGGAGTACCGGAGGGGCAGGAATGGGCTGAGCCGGGTCCCGGGACTCAGCGAGGGCAGAGCAGGTTCCGGTACCGGGGTTGGGCTGAGCGGGGATCGGGACCGGGCATTTCCCGGGACCAGGGTTGGGCTGAGCGGGAATCGGGACCGGGCATTTCCCGGTACCGGGGAGGAACCGAACGAGACCCGAGCATTCCCCGGTACCGAGGAGAGACCGATCCATCTCCCGGTAACCCCGTGGGCTGCTCTCATCCCCTCTCCCCCATGTCTCTCCCTCCCTCCCGCAGCCCCCGCGATGCTGCCCGGTTCCCCCGCGATGCTGCCCGGTTCCCCCGCGGCCCGGGCCGCTTGTGCGGCTCCCCGGTGAAGCGGAGGAAGGCGGCCCCGCGATGCTGCGGCGGCTGCTGGAGCGGCCGTGCTCGCTGGCGCTGCTGGTCGGGTGCCAGTTCGCTTTCGTGGCGTATTTCTCTCTGGGCGGTTTCCGTAACCTCACGGCGCTGTTCGGCCGTTCCGCCGGGCCCGTGTTCGATTATTCCCGCACTCACGACGTGTACGCCAACCTGAGCCGGCTCGGACCCCCCCGCGCCGCCGCACCGGACCCGGCCCGACCGCTGCCCTTCTGCCCCGAGAGATCGCCCTTCCTCGGTGAGGCACCGGCGGGGAAASCGGGGAGAAATCCTCGGAGGGTGGAACCGGGAGGAGGGGGAGGAACCGAGGGGAGACCCCCGGGAGGGAAAAAATGCGCCCAAGCCCGGGAAAAACGGTCATTTTCCGGTAAAGGAGCGGTGAACGCTGGAGGGGAGGGACCGAGGACTGAGCATTCCCTGTGGGAGGGGGAATTGATCCCCTCTTTTGGGGGAAAGAACGGGTGTCACCCCCGGGATAGAACCGGTGTCATCCTCGGGACAGAACCGGTGTCACCCGGGGGACAGAGCCGGTGTCACCCTGAGTGGTGACTGACCCCATCCGGGAAAGGAATAATTTCCCCCTCCCCCGGATAACAAACCGGTGGAACCGGTTCCCCTCCCCCTCCCCGGGCAGGAACCGCCTCCTTCACCGCACCCTCCCCGTGGGACGGAACCGGTGCCACCCCCGGGAAAGGAGCGGTCCCAAATGGGGTGTGTGGGGTGGGACAAAATGGGGACACCCCCGGGGTTCCCTGCGGTTTGGGATTTGGGGTGGGGAATGAACCCTGGGAACTCAGGTTTGGGATTGGGGGGACAAACCCTGGACCCCCCCCGGTTTGGGATGGAGGGAACAAACCCCCAGAGCCTCCCCTTAGTTTGAGACCCCTCTTAGTTTGGGACAGGGGGACAAACCCCTGGGACCCGCAGTTTGGGATGGTGGGGACACACCCAGCCCAGTTTGGGATTGGGGGGGGTCAAATCCCCAGGACCCCCAATTTGGGATGGTCTGGGGACACCCCAAACCCTGGCTCCCGTTTGGGACAATCCAAGCCCCATTTGGGATTGGGGAGGCACAAACCCCCAGGACCCCCAATTGGGGATGGGCTGGGGACACCCCAATCCTTGGGACAAGTGGGACAAACCCAACCCCATTTGGGATTGGGGAGGCACAAACCCCTGGACCCCCTTTGGTTTAGGATAGGGGGGGGGACACACCCAGCCCAGTTTGGGATTGGGGAGGCAAAACCCCCAGGACCCCCAATTGGGGATGGGCTGGGGACACCCCAAATCCCCCCTGCCGTTTGGGATTAGGCAGGGACAAACCCCTGGACCCTCTTTGGTTTAGGATGGGGGAACACACCCAGCCCAGTTTGGGACTGGGGAGGCACAAACCCCCTTGGTTTAGGATGAGGGGGTACACCCAGCCCAGTTTAGGATTGGGGAGGCACAAACCCCCAGAACCCCCAATTGGGGACACCCCAAACCCCTTCTCCAGCCATCCCCATGTCCCCCCATCCCGCAGTGGGGCCGCTGACCGTGTCCTTCGCCCGGGTGCCGACGCTGGAGCAGATCCGGGCCAAGAACCCGGCGGTGCAGGAGGGGGGACGTTACCGACCCCCCCTGTGCGAGTCCCGATCCCGAACCGCCGTCATCGTCCCCCACCGCAACCGCGAGAGCCACCTGGGCCACCTCCTCTACTACCTGCACCCCTTCCTGCAGCGCCAGCAGCTGCACTACGGCATCTACGTCGTGCACCAGGTGGGGGCTGYGGGKRTTTTGGGGGGGTTTGTGGGGTCCYCAGTGCTTCCAGACCCCATTTCCCAGCCCCCTGGACCGGGAATTCTACATGGGACCAGGCAAAGCTGGTGAAGGGGAGATTTTGGGGGTCCCCAGTGCTTCCAGACCCACTTTCCCAGCTCCCTGGACCGGGAATCAGGCAAAATTGGTGAAGGGGRGATTTTGGGGGGGTTTGGGGGGTCCCCAGTGCTTCCAGACCCCATTTCCCAGCCCTCCAGACCGGGAATTCCATGTGGAACCAGGCAAAGCTGGTGAAGGGGGCATTTTAGGGGTCCTCAGTGCTTCCAGCTCCCCTTTCCCAGCTCCCCAGACCGAGAACTCTATGTGGGACCAAGTGAAAGTACTGAATGTAGGGGGAAGGGGGGATTTTTGGGGGTTCAGAGGGATCTGGAGGGTCCCCAGTGCTTCCAGCCCCCCTTTCCCAGCCCCCAGACCAGGAATTCCATGTGGGACCGAATGAAAGTACTGAATGTAGGGGGCAAAGGGAGATTTTGGGGGGGTTTGGGGGGTCCCCAGTGCTTCCAGCCCCCTTTTCCCAGCTCCTCGGACTGGGAATTCCATGTGGGACTGGGTGAAGGTGCTGAATGTGGGGGTTGCCAGGATGGTTTGGAGTCTCCCCAGTTTTCCTAGCCCCTTTTCCTCATTTCTCCCCATTTTTTCACCATTTCTCCCCATTTTCCTCTGTCCCCAGGTCGGGAACTCCACGTTTAACTGAGCCAAGCTGCTCAACGTGGGGGTGAAGGAGGCTTTCAGGATGTTTTGGTGTTTTCCCACCCCTATTTTTCACCATTTCTCTCCATTTTCCCCATTTTTTCACCATTTCGCTCCATTTTTTCACCATTTCTCCCATTTTTGCCCATTCCCAGGTTGGGAACTCCACTTTTAATCGAGCCAAGCTGCTCAACGTGGGGGTGAAGGAGGCTTTCAGGATGTTTTGGTGTTTTCCCACCCCCATTTTTCACCATTTCTCTCCATTTTTTCCCCATTTCTCCCCATTTTTTCCCATTCCCAGGCTGGGAACTCCACGTTTAACCGAGCCAAGCTGCTGAATGTTGGGGTGAAGGAGGCTCTCAAGGACGAGGACTGGGACTGCCTGTTCCTGCACGACGTGGACCTGATCCCCGAGAACGACCACAACCTCTACACCTGCGACCCCTGGAACCCCAAACACGTCTCGGTGGCCATGAACAAATTCGGTTACAGGTGGGGAGAAATCGAGGGAAAGTGGGGAGAAATCGAGGGAAAAGGGAAAATGGAAGAAATGGGGGAAAAATAGGGGGGAAAATGGGATAAAATGGGGGAAAAACAGGGGAAAATTTGGAAGAATTTGAAAAAAATTGGGTAGAAATTGAGGAAAATTAGGGAGAAATCGAGGGAAAATGGAAAATAGGGAAAAACGGGATAAAAGGGGAAAAAATGGGGGAAAACCAGAAAAAAATGGGGGAGAAATTGAGAAAGACTGGGGAGAAATTGAGGGAAAATGGAACATGAGGAAAAAGGGGAAGAAATGGGGGAAAACCCAGGAAAAGAAGAGGGGAAAATGGGATGAAATGGGAGGAAAACAGGGGAAAATGGGGAAAACCAGAAAAAATGGGGGAGAAATTGAGGAAAATTGGCGAGAAGTTGAGGGAAAACAGAAAATGGGGGAAAGCGGGGGAAAAGGGGAAGAAATGGGGGAAAACTGGGGAAAAGTAGGGGGGAAAACAGGGGAAAATGGGGAAAAAGAGGAAGAAATGAGGGAAAACCAGGGAAAAGTAGAGGGAAAAATGGGATAAAATGGGGGGAAAACAGAGGAAAATCAGAAAAAAATTGTGGGATAAATGGGGAAAAATGGAAAAAAATAGGGGGAAAATGAGGAAAAGTGGAGGAAAACTGGGGACACTGTGGGGACACTGTGGGGACACCGGGCTCACTGTCACCTGTCCCCAGCCTGCCATACCCGCAGTATTTCGGGGGGGTCTCAGCGCTGACCCCCGACCAGTACATGAAGATCAATGGTTTCCCCAACGAGTACTGGGGCTGGGGGGGCGAGGACGATGACATCGCCACCAGGTAGGGCTGGGGACATCCTGGGGACATTGGGGGGACAGCGCCACGTCCTGGGGTGGTGGCACTCGGGGCGGTGGCACCGTGTGGGGGTCGTGTCTGCTAAGCTGGGGACAAACTGGGGGGGCTTTGGTCACATGGGGGGGTGACATTGCCCTGGGGGAGACATGAGGGGTGTGACATTGCCCTGGAGGGGACAAAGAGGGACTGTCCTGTCACGCTGGGGGGACAGAGGGGGTGTCCTGTTGCCCTGGGGGTGACATGAGGGATGTGACATCACCTTGGGGGGGACACAGAAGATGTGACATTGCCCTGGAGGGGACAAAGAGGGATTGTCTTGTCACACTGGGGGGACACAGGGGGTGTCCTGTTGCCCTGGGGGTGACATGAGGGATGTGACATCACCTTGGGGGGACATGGGGAGTGTCCTGTCATACTGGGGGGGACATGGGGGTGTCCCATTGCCCTTGGGGGTGACACTGAATATGTGACATTGCCTTGGAGGGACATGGAGGGGTGTCTTGTCACACTGCAGGGGACATGGAGGGTGTGACATTGCCCTGGAGGGGACACAGAGGGACTGTCCTGTCACACTGGAAGGGTCATGGGGGTGTCCCATTGCCATAGGGGGGGCACATTGGGGGTGTCCTGTTGCCCTGGGGGACAATAGGYGCTGTCCTCACTCCCTGTCCCCCTGCGGTGACACTGTGACCCACCCATCTCGCTGTCCCCATGTTAGTGTCCCTGGGGTTGATGTCACTGCCACTCTGGAGGCCACCCTGGGGTGTCCCTGTCCCCGTCCCTGCCCCGTGGTGACCCCRCTGTCCCCGCAGGGTGCGCCTGGCYGGGATGAAGATCTCCCGCCCGCCCGTGTCCGTCGGTCACTACAAAATGGTCAAACACAAGGGTGACAAAGGCAACGAGGAGAACCCCCACAGGTGCGGGGGAGGGGAGGTCACGGCCTGGGAACAGGGAAAAATGGGAGAAAATGGGAAAAATGGAGAGAAATGGGGGAGAAATGGGGAAAGAACGGGGGAAAATGGGGCTGGGAAAACCCGAAAACATCCTGGGGATCCCCCACTGAACACCCACGTTCAGCAGCTTAGCTTGGTTAAAGGTGGAATTCCTGGGAATGGGGAAAAACGGGGGGAAAGCAGGGAAAAATGGGAATAAATGGAAAAATGGGGGAAACGGGGGGAAATGGGGGGAAACAGGGAAAAATGGGGGGAATGGGGAGAAATTGAGGAAAAATGGAAAAGGGGGAAAAACGGGGAGGAAATGGGGGAAAAGTAGGGGGGGAAAATGGGCTAAAATGGGGGAGACATGGAGAAAAGCAGAAAAAAAAATGGGGAAAAAAACGAGGAAAAATGGGGGGAAACGGGGAAAAAATCAGGGCAAAGTGGGGGAAAACCGGGGAAAAATGGGGATGGGAAAACCCCAAAGCATCCCCGGCGTTCCCAGGTTCGACCTGCTGGTGCGGACGCAGCGCATGTGGACGCAGGAYGGGATGAACTCGCTGACCTACGAGCTGCTGGCCAAGGAGCTGCGGCCGCTYTACACCAACCTGACGGTGGACATCGGCAGCGACCCCCGGGTGGGCTCCCGGGGCGGCCCCCGCGCCCCTCCGGGCAGCTCCAGCCGATTTCGGGAGGAAATGCTGCGCAAACCCCCCCGCGGGGACCTGGCCCTGCCGCTGGCGCTGGCGCTGTCATTGTCACCGCCCCGCCCGCCCGCTGCCGCTGGCAACGGCAGCGCAGCCCCGCCGGCCCCGCCCCGAGGCTCGGCGACATCGGGGGGGAACCGGGGGGGAAACCAGAGCGTGGCGCAGGGACCCCCGTGAGCATCCCCAAAAAAAAACCCCCTCGCACCCCGGTGTGGGCTGTGGAGTGGGGGGGACAGGGGACACCCCCAGGAAGGGACACCCCCGGGAAGGGACAGGGGACACCCCCGGGAAGGGACACGGGGTGAGCCGGGGGCTCGCCCGACCCCTCCCCTCCCATCTCCCCCCAGCGGTGGTTTTGGGGGTCCCCAAATGGAGGGGTTTCGGGGGTCCCCGAATCGGGCGCGCGGGTTATTTATTCTATTTATGAGCCGCTCCCTGGACCTTTCTAAGGAGTTTTTTCAATAAAAAAAATCGCTTTGTCCTACGGCGGTGGCYCCGGGGACACCGGGAGGTTCGGGGGGGTGGGGGCTCAGGGGGAAGACCCCAAAAGCCGCCCCACGGCCGCCCTGGCGCTGGCGATGCAGTCGTTGACCGAGACCCCCGAGTAGGAGGCGCCGATGAGGCTCAGGGGCAGCTGC
>JBAGAE010000880.1:3270-24506 GCA_037014365.1 Malurus splendens
GTCCCCTTGGGCGCTGGGAGCTGGGGCCAGGCAGGGAGGGTCGGGGGTGGCCGTTGCTGCTGCAGGGATGGCGGTGGCCGTGTCCCTGGAAGGAGCCACTGCCCAAGCAGCTGCGCTGTCCCCGGGCTCTCCTCCCGGCCTTGTGGGCTTTGCTGGGTGGCACAGCCTGTGCCAAGGGGCGGCAAGGTGCCTGCAGGCCCCAGATCGGGGGCAAACAGAGAACGTCCTGGCCGTAGCCAACGTGCTGCCGGCTCAGCAGCGCTGCACAGCGCGGGCTCACGCTCCCCATTTCTCTCGCAGATGCAGCTGGCAGCACAACACGTGATCCCCGTGCACAGAAGTCCCATCACAAGTGGTTTCTGCCAGGGGACACGCTGTTTGATTGAGTTAATGGTCATCTTGGTTGGTGGGACACTCTTCATCATGGTGTGCTGTGCTGGAATCTGGTATTTTTTGAAGAGAGAACAGTGAGTGTTTTGTTCCTCTCTCCCTTTAACTGCTACATTTAATGGATACCTTCAGGGAGGAAACTTTCCCAGAGCGGTGCTGTGGAGTTGTGGCCAGTCAGTGATTCTCCAAATAACTCTGCTGAGGGCTCTGCTGCTGGGCAGGGCTTTAATTGGCATCGTAATTGCTGGGCCTTGAACTGGGGAGCCCGCTGGGGCTGGAGCCAGTGCTGGCTGCCACTGAGSCTGCCTGGACCAGAGCAGCCCCAGGAGCAGCGGGCAGAGGCAAAGCCAGGTGGGGAGGAGAAAGAGCAGGGCACGAGATTGCCCTTGGAAGGCAGACACGCTCCGGGACCCGCTCCTGACCAGGGACCCTGCTGGCAGCCATCCCCTGCTCGCTGGGGCCGTGAGGGGCAGCTGTCCAGTGTGGCCAAGCTGTGCCAGCAGCTGCAGCCGTGCTGGGCAGCCTGGCCAGCTCTGGGCCCTGCTGTGGACAAGGGTCCCTGTGTCCAGGTGCAGCTGGGGACCTCAGCCACCTCTCTCTCCACAGGTGCCGCTCTGCASMCCAAAAACTCCACCGACAGAGCACCGTTGGACACATCTGTATCTGTCAGCCCTGTCCTCCCTTCAAGACCTTTTTGTTCCTGCCGCAGCCTCACCATCAGTTCATTGCTGCGACACCCAGGACACATCCAAACACCCAGCCCCATGGCCRGGACTGAAGGAGGAGCCCTGGTGCCAGGGCRGGGCTGGAGCCCAGCAACACCTTTGGGCTTCAGCTCTGGTGTCTGGGTGCTGCCAGCAGCACYGGCTGAGCTCCTTGTCTGGGCACAGCCAGCAGCGGACAGGGAGCAGCCGGGCACGGTGCTCATTAGTGCTGCAGCGACCAGCAATTATTTTTCATTTTCGAAGATGTAGAAATATTTTTTGTAGAGATTTTTTCCTTTTAGATAGTGTGTAGTTTTTACAATTTAGAAAAACCTAGATAGCTTTGTTTATTCTGCAATAAATAAAACCCAACATGCATTTATAGCAATCATTCCTTTAGCGAGAACTAAGCCACCCTAAGAGACCCAGTGTGCAGGAGAGCTCTTTCCTACTACAGATCTGTATCTAGTCACAACCAAATTCTTTGTAGAACGGCCAGTTTTTAATAATGACACAGACACGGTTAACGGGATAAAAGGGTTTTACCTTGGTATTTGGATCCCAGGTGCACAACTTGATGGCAGAATGCACACCCGTGTATAGCACAGATACAAGTTTTATAGATTTCAGGAATTAGCATACCTATCTAGGGTTCCCCAATAAGAAACTTGACAAATGCAGTAATGTCCCCTATTCTAATGAATCCCCCCCCAGATGAGGCCAGAGCCCAGTTTACACAAGATGTTCCAGAGAGAAGGCTTCACCCAAGGCTGAAGCCTCGGGTTTAAAACAGCACAGGGCACACTGACTCCTTCCTCAGGATGTTTGGTCTCTCTGCCCAGCAGAACTCCTAAACTAAGCTGGAATATCAGGCTACAGGAATTTACAAACATGTGGGCTAAGGGATAGAAGGGATACATAAAGGGTACAGAAAATATATAAAAGGATATAAAAGTATAAAAAGGGTACATGAAAGGATAGGCAAAAATCATCAGGCATCACCGGGTCTGTTTGCCTTTGCCCAGGGGGATGGAAATTGAAGTTTCTCTTCAAAAGACTCTGTTCACATAGGTTGGGTGAGGCCTGATGAGCTCAACATCTTCAGACTGGGAGCAGCCAGAAGAGAAACAGGAGATAAATGAAAATTAATGAACATCACCCCTGGTACAGCTGGAGACACCTGGTCTGGGAAAAGATTGAGAAGAGAATGAAAGAATGAGAGCCTAATTCACATCAAAGGGAAAGGGATCAATAACCAATAGGAGATTGAATACTCAGAATTGTTTAATTTAAGACCAATGAATGTGAATTTCTTTGGGTTTTTTTCTGTATAGACATGTGAAAAGTGCAGTAAAGAACGATGCGTGATGGAACGATTTTCACTGCAAAACCCAGGCGTGTGTGGATGCAATGATTTCTATTGCCCACGCTGGCCAGAACAACATCCCGGACAGAATAAAGTAATGCCTAAATTCTCTAACACTGACAAGATGGAGAGTTGGAGAGTTTCAGTTTTTCGTGCAGTTTTGGTGACAATCCCACTGAGGTCCATCACCGACACAGGCTTCTCATGGACTCTTTGGAGGAGAGAATTGGAGACCATGATTGCACAAAAATATCTCAGAGACTCAGTATTAAAAAAAAAAAAATCCAAACCACCTTAAAAACTCAGAATATCTCAAAGAATTAATGAGCCCCAGTGAGTGTCAGAACAAAGCCTCTCAAGGGACTCGTTAGAGCAGATAATTGGAGGCCATGATTGCACAAAGCTCGATTGCACAAAGCTCTCAGAGACTCCAAGGCAAAAGCAAAACCCAAAGTCCTTTGAAAACCCTGCAGTCCCTGGGAGCTGAAGGAGCCCCCCAGGGCCATTCCYGACCAAGGCTCCCCAGGGACTCCTTCCAGCAGATCCCTGARCCCACTGGGATGTGGGGAGGGGATGCTGAGGGCAGGACAAGGGGGTGACAGTGGCCAGCCTTGCTGGGGCTGTGCCAGGAGGCCCCAGTGCCTCAGGACAAGGTGTACCCTCATAGCCCTTGGTGGCACAGACCCTGCTGTGCCCCAGGGCACCAAGACTTGGCTTCTCTTTGTCCCCAGCTGTCATCTCTGCCTCCAATTTCCTGCTCTAASTGGAACCTGGGGACACTTTCTCAGTTCCGTCCCTCAGTGGGACCCATTAAAACTTCAAGAAACTTTGGAGATTGATTGTTTCTTTGAATTCTTGAGAAGTTTCTTCAGCTCTCTCTCAGGGACTGATGTGCAGGGACTCAGCACCAAAGCCCCAGAGAATCATTAAAGTCCTGCAGCCCGCCCGGGCACAGCACAGAGGCACCGAGGGGTTCAATCAGTCAGGGCTGGAAGATACTGAGCAGTGACTGGGGGAGAATCACCCCCAGCCTTTGACACAGAAAGCCTCTGGCTGCAGGACAAAGCAGCTGCAGCTCCTCAGATAAACTATTGGAGGTAAAATATTCCTTTCTTTTATTTATCTTTATTTTTTTTTCACTCCTGTCAGATTTTTTCCCAAGGTTAATAGCGTTGTCCCACATGGTCCAGCATGAGATGAAAGTCTTGTCTTATACTTTTAAAATCACTCTCTCTATTTCTGTACTCTCTTTCATCTCTGACAGCTAGTCTCTTTTGATGGGTTAATCCTTCCTCTGCTGCAAAATTGAATACTTTTTTGTTAGCACACCAACAATTTTGAAATCAAATCATATTTAAAAATCATATTTCTTACTAGGTGCTAGCCTCATCAAATTAATCCTAGGAGGAGAAAAACTCTGAAATACTTAATTTTTTAGTGTCCCATTCAATTTTTTAGATGTCTCTGGATTTTGCTTCTGTAGGAGAAAAAAAGTGAGCTGTAGTTTTTTTTTACATAAATACTTGGAGCATTTACAGTTCAATTTCCTAAAGATGCAAAGGCAGCACACAAGTATGCTGTTAAGAGGTTTTCACTAAAGCATTATCAAGGAACATGTGATGTTGCTATTGTGGCAGGTTTCTCCCTGTTCTCCTTGATTAGTGCTCTTTCAGTTAGGGGCCTGCCTTTAGGTGCTGCATCTTCCTGATCCCATCAAGCCAAACTCCGCGTGGCTCTGCATCATATGCCTCATTTTCACCAGCATTAGCTGAATGTTAAATCTCAAAATCAAAGTGGCAACAGTATTGTCCACGTGCTTTGACTGACTATAAAAAGCATCAGTAAGTGGGAGACAAAGGTGAAGTGCTTTTAACCTTGCCCCTTCATTTATTTTTAATAATTACAATGATAAATGCAGTTGCCCTTTCCAATGTATTGCACTGAATGTTCTAAGTTCTCTTGTCTACATTCTGTTTGCATTATAGAAGCAAAAGAAAATTTCTTAAGCAGTGGAGGTTTTTCTTAGGTCTTTTTCCTACCTTTGTTCAAAATGAAAGGAATGAGAAGGGAGTGTCTTTACAAACAAACTGACTCTGAGGGTAAGATAAGGCAGATACTGGGAGATAGAAGGAAACAATGGGAAGAATTTCTATAGGAATTCCTTTGATTGACTTATCCCAGACTGTGTTAATGGACTACAAGAGCAGAGACACAGAGATGGATATTGCAAGGGGGCAGTGTATGATAGAAGGGGAGGTTTCATCAGGTGTTTCCGGGGAGCCAATACCTCAGCCAATGGGGAAAGAGAGAGGGAACTGTGGCTGGGAAATTGGGATAAAAAGAGGCTGCATCCTCTATGAATTTGAGAGACCCCATGGGAAATGCCCGTGACCTCTCCCTTTATTCATGAATAAAGTTACGGGACTCCTCTGTCTCCTTTTTGGACCTAAACCTCTGGTGCTTGTGGATTAATTTTTCTGACACTACAACCCCTGGAGAGGAAAGTCTTTCCTTTCAGCCCTGAAACAGTTAACACTGTCCCAGTCTATCCTTGTGCCATCTCTGCAGGTGACCTCCAAGCTTCTCTCCTCTCCATGAAAACCGATGCCATGTTGGGTGCAGTACCGGATGGGGAACATGTTTTGGTTTGTCGTCAAATTGTCCTGAAATCTCCTGCTATCCAAATCATCTTCTGCAAGGACGGGGTGCAGGTGCACAGCCTGAAAGCCCAACAGGAAAGGGGAGCTGCTGCATGCTCCTCACCATGACAAAGGGGAGCACAGAGTCATTCATATGTGGATACCAGCACAAGGACAACAGCAGCCGAGTGAGGAACTCTGCCCTCAGAGCTCCCCAGAACCGGAGTGTCACCCGTAAGTCGTGGCACTGGGGCACACACAGGAAACCCTTCCAGAAACTCCCAGCCCCAGGTGAGGAAGGGCACTGACCCTGCCCTGGCCCATGGCATGTCCCAGGCAGGAGGGGTGCTGGGGGTCAGGGTGCACTTCAGCACAGCCTTGGGCACCAGGGACACTCCTCCCAGTCCTGGCAGAGCATCCTGCTCCCCTCCTGCCCCAGCACCATGGAAAGGCGAGAGTGGTGGTGCCTGATCTACTGCAGAGCCCCAGCTGTACAAGGCTTTCATTTATTGATCCTGGCAGTCAATAGAGGGGGGTCAGGGGGTCCCCACAGTGTTTCAATTTGTGCAGAATCTGGGGGAGCTGCAGACTGTCTCCCGTCCCTTTCTCGTGCCAGACAGCAACTCCAGCTCCCAGACAGGGACATTCACTGGTGGTGAGTGATTCCCTCCCTCACACCCAGTGTCCCTCAGCATTAGGCCAAGGCTTCCCAGCTGCCAACACCAGCACATTGGCAGGTTCATCAGCCAGGACCTGGCTTGGATCTAAGTGCATATCGTGCTCAAATCTTCCACTCCCCATAATGCCCTCTTTTTCTGACCATCTTCTGTGAGTCCCCCTTACAGATTTCCCATGCTTCCAGGCCTTTTAAGGAGACATCACCCACCATAGGGTTGCTGGACCTCTCTTTACCCCTCCTGACAGCAGCCAGCTGCTCTTTTGTTAGGAAAGGTGAGGGATTTCTGGATATTAAGACAGAAGATGAACCCTTATTCAGGGCTGCTGGTGTCTGAGCCATGCTGGTTTAGAATGATCAGGTCCTTAACCCATTTCAAAGGAATGCTGAGCCTCTTGGGCTTTTCCTTTTCTCACCTGATGGATGTAAAACTGCTGATATGGCAAAAACTTCACCAAAGGGGTGATTGTGTTTGAATGCCGAAGTGGGGCAGAAGGGACCAAATGCACCCCTGCCCCAGCCACGCATTGGCTCCCATCCTCTGGGCACAAGAATTAAGGCTCTGAGCTGCCCTGAGTGCAGCCAGCACAGCTCCTCCTCACTCTGGCTGTGCACAGCTGCTGAGAGCATAGCAGAAGCCAGGGTGGGAAAGGGGATTCACAGTTCTGTAGGCTGGGGTTGAAGAATCCCTCTGCCGCTGAGGTGTGCAGGTACAGCCCATCATCTTCACTGCATTGCCCTGAGCAGGGAAAGGCAAGGCTGTGCAGGAACTCTGCCTCCCACCTCTGCCTTTCTTTTCCTTGCAGGGGCCTGCAGAGAGAGAGGCCAAAGGTGAGCAGAAATCGCTGGGGGCTGCTGAGCTGGCACTGATGGAGCTGGGGCCATTCCAGCCCTCCTGGGCTGGTCCTTGTCCAGGGGTAGCACGGTCTGTGCCCGTGGGGAGACTCCCCCATGGTGCCGACAGGGAGGAGCAGGGCTTGTCCTGGGCTTGACCCAAGCCATGAACCCAATGTAAGACAGAATCACCCCTGGCAATGACTCCAATGGGCTCATCGCAGTCTGAATGACCCCAAAACCCTCTCCCCCAGCTCTCTCCAGGCAGCAGCAAGTTCCCAACCACGAGGCTGAAATGACTGAGGACACTGAAATACAGTGTGAGTACCCGCCCTTTCCTACAGGTGACCCAAAGACCACTCAGTCTGTGGGACCCCCTTTTTATGGCCTGGCTGCCCTCTGGCCCCACCAGAATCACTGAACCCATGGACCGATGGTGCCGCAGCCTCAGGAGCTGCATCGAGTTTCAGGGACCTGCCCCAACCCCCTTCCCCTGCTCTCCATCCCCTCCCCTCATGGCGGAACCTTTCCCAATTCCACATGCAATCCCAGGAATTCATGTCCCGGTGGCATTTGCGAAACCACTGCCCATTGCACCAGGGCAGGTCTTCAGCAGTGCCACTGCTCCTGTTCATCCCTGCACTCACAGCCCTGGTTCTGCCTGCGGGAGAAAGGTGACAAGAGACCCCCACTGTCCCAGCTCCTTAAGCACAGACAGAAGGGCAGCTTTCTCTGCTGCCAGGAGTGGGGTGAGATTAAGGGGAACCATGGCAGAGAATTCAGTCCTGACCCTGGGGGATCGGCTGTCAAAAGGCAGTGTGGGGCTTGTCCCTTGCAACAACAGGAAGCAAGGGCTTCACTCTGTGCTTTTTGCCCCCACCAGACTCTACCATCACCCATGCTGGACATAACAGGGTGAATTGTGTCAAAGCCATCAAATTGTGTCAGAAACAGGGACCCATGGACAGGAAGTGTGTGTCAGGGTCTGTGCCGATGGCTTGAGTTGGGGAGTCTCACATGGCCAGAACCACCAAGAACCCAATTGAAACTACTTGCAGAAATTGACATTTACAAGATAGATTTCATCAAAGCAAATGCACGTTTTCCCTCAGTATCTTCTGCAAATATTTTCTCTGAAAGGATGGTTCATGCCAAAATGACTGATGTAAAACTTTGGGGGTTTTCAAATGGTCAAAACCAAATAAAACACTGTTGGAAATCAACACAAAATTGTCCCAAAGCTGTTGCTGCTCTTGTGTCCTGTCCCGCTATGAAAAAAAGGAGTCGGGAAGTATTCTTTTAAATAGATTTCTTGAAGGAAAAAGAAAGTACAAATGCGGCAATATTATATCTGAGGAACTGTTTATTGACAAAGAAGGGTACGTGTTCCTACCAAAGGGGGACAGAAAACGAACAAAGAAGGATAAAGAGAAATGTAGAGAGACAAAGTAGCCGACAGATCATTACCGCTGTACCCCAGGCACCCCGTCAGCGTCAGCTTGGCAAACGGGGCATTTGTGCTGCAAGCTGCGAGGAGTCTGCGCGGTTTCCAGGGCGGGCTGGGCGTGATTTCCAAACAGCAGCAGCTGCACGTTCCTGCCATCGGCGGAGAACATGCTGCCGTGGGACAGTTGTGGTGGCTGCCGGACACAAGGCAGCGGCTGCGGGCGATGGCAGCTTCGTCGGGGAGGCAGTGAACACGAGGTTGTCATGGCGACGAGCTGCCTCAGTGAAGCAGTGAAACAGGGCCCATGGACAGGACAAGTGCAGACAGGGAAGGCAGCCAGGGAAGAAGCAGGACCACAGGAAGGAAAAGAAAAAGCGAGGTGGGAAGGAAGGCTAAGGTGATCCTCCAGGCAGGCCCCTGCTCCCTCCATGAACCCCAAAGGAAAATGGCCCCGGTTGTGTCGCAGTTAGCTGCCTTCATATGCCTCGCCCTCCTATCATGTGATTTCCTGCATGTTATTTCCACTCACTTTTTTCCCAGGCATCCGGACATCTGACCCACCAGCAAGGGGTGGGGGGCGCAGGCTGCTTGCAGAGCAGTAGGGGAAACTTTCTCTCCTCTGATTGGCTGCCAGGTGAAGCCTCCCGGGGAGAGGGCTCCCAGCACATAATAAATGTTGAGGCATAAATAAAAATCAGGTTGGTCCGTCTCAGCGTTCTGCATTGTTAGTCCAGCCTGGTTATGCAAAGGCCCAGCTCTCTGCAGCCCTCCCATAGCCCAGGGCCAGAGTATTGTGCAGGGCCTGCAGCCGGCAGCTGAAAAAACAGGCTTTCCTTTTCCCCATAAAGCCTGGCAGGCAGGAGCTGAACAGCAGCACAGAAGATGCCCCGGTGAGGCCCTGCCACAGCCAGCCCCAGTAGTTCCATCACGGCAAGCGCCCCAGGACAATCGCCCACACAGCCCTTTGCTCCCTGGCACAGCTCCTGTGCTGGAAAACAGGGCTGGGGGGTCCAGCTTGGGCTGGCTTGGGCTTTGCTGTGCTGGGCAGGGGCTGGCAGCCTTGGGGCTGCTCCTCCAGCTGCTCCTCTGACCACTCTCTGCACCTTTCCCTTCTCAACCCCATTCACACCCACCATGGCACAGGGGGTTTTCAGGCTCCTTGCAGCTCCCAGCACATTTGTCCCCATCCCCAGGAACCTGCCATGTGCCAGCCCTTGGCTCATGTCCACCAGCTCTTGTGGGGAATTGGCAGCGCTTGGCTTGGGAGGGCAACACCTCCCCACAAGGCCTGGCCAGGCCAACACAGCCACACCCAGCCCTTGCTACCCCCCTCAGAATTGTATTCTGGATGCCTTCAACCAAATATATGTCTGTGACTTGCACATGTCTTAACAATGTCTGATGGATAAATACTTATAAAATTTATTCCATATATGGAATGCTATACATTCCATACATGGACATGTGAGCTCCTCACATGAAGACATCTCTATCCCCCGGTGTCAAAGGAACATGTGTGTCCATAAATACTGGGAACCATCTTCAGGTGTGCACTTCTCTCTGCCCACACCAATGGTCCTATATATTCACAGCTACTCTCCTTAGCACTGCAGAGGACAGAGTKGCTATTCTGGGCTCCCCAGTACAAAAGAGACACAGAACTACTGGAGACAGTGCAGGGAAGGGCCATAGAGATGATTAAAGGATTGGAGAACTTTTGCCAGGAGGAAAGGCTGAGAGAGCAGGGACTGTTCAGCCTGGAGAGGAGAAGGCTTGGGGGGATCTCAGCAAGGTGTCTCAACACCTGAGGGAGGCTCTTCCCAGAGGTGCCAGTGACAGGACATGAGGCCATGGCAAGCACTGAAACACAGGAGATTCCCTCTGAACATCAGGAAACACTTCATCACTTTGAAGGTGACCAAGGCCAGGTATGAGTTCTCCAGGGAGGCTGTGGAGTCTCTGTCCTTGGAGAGATTCCAAAGCCATGTGCAGATGTGTGCTGGGGTGACATTGGCTGGTTGCAGAAGCCCACAAAGCTGCTGTGTCCCTGTCCCTTCTCAACAAAATGACAAATCACAGACTATCAGGAAAAGAAGAGTAATTTTTCAGCATAACTCACAATCCACAAGAACTGCTTTTCACATACATCCAAGAGAGAATATTTAATTATTTTGAGCACATAAAATTTCCTCCAAAACTTTTTCATTCTGATGTATAACAAAAAATGTTCAGCGTTCATGATTTTGACAGATCTGTCCTCTCCTTCATTAGCTTTCTTCAGGAGACACAAATTAGGCAGCAGCCTTAGTGCTTTGATCACTGCCTGTACATTATTGACCTTTGAAATGCAGAATAAACTACACAGCATCACCAGAAGTCTATCACCACTATCTACTCCTCTATCACCAGGAACTCCTTATCAGGGTTTTCAACAGCAGGGCCTGTGGAGAAGAGGGGAATGAATTTCCCTTCCTGGCTGCTGTCATTGGCAACCTTAAAAACATACAGAATTTCTCCATAACAGACATCATAAAACGTCACCTGCTTGCCTGGGATATCCAGGAAGATCCCAATCTTATCAAATCCCACCCTCACAATCAGGGGTGTCCCAGGATCTGTGCAGGCCCAATAGTCTCCCCCATCTCCCAACCCTATGGCCCAGAAGCCATACGGAGGAGTCAGAGTCAATGGCCCTTTGCGAGTCACAGATTCCAGGGCAATACCCACAGCCCAGCTTTTTCTTTTCCCAGCATCTACTTCCCAGTAGTGTTTCCCAGATGTGTATCCTTGCTTTGCCAACACAATCAGATGGGAATCAAATCTCTTCTCATTGTTGGGCACATCTCTGATGACCCCAGAATCTCTCACTCCTCTCTCATCCTCAAAGATTTCCAATCTGGGATGTGCCGTGTCAGCATCCAGGGTGATGCACTCTGCAATGGTCAGTCAGGCCATGAGGAGCAGAAAACACAAGCTCTGATTTCTGAGCCTTTCCCTTCTGTGCCCTCAGCCCCCTCTCATTTGTCCTCCCCCCTCCACCCTGCAGCCCCTTGCCTCAGGGCACCTCCCCTCCCACCATGGCCCTTCCTTGGGCTGCTGCTGGAGGCAGTGGCAGCCTGCAGGCACCAAATGCCAGGCACTCCTGCAGGGCTGCTGGGACTGCAGCAGGCAGCTCCAAGAATGGGGCTGTGGAGCTCAAATCCCTCTGCCTCCATCTCTGCATTGCTGGGGTGGTGGGGCCTGGGGAAAAGGACCAGGACTTGGCAGCAGCAGGAATTGGGTTTGGGTGTCAGGATGAACCTCTTGGCAAAGCCAGAAGGGAATTTTCAAGCTTTATGCAGATTCTCCTGTGAAAAAGGAGAGCACCAGTGTAGGACACTGCTTGCACAAGGATTAGAGTGGAAGAGTAACCTGCACTGCCACAAGGATAAGGGAATGTCTCTTGCCTCAGCTTTCCACACTCATCAGGGGAAGGGATGAAGCCCTGGCAGGACTCGAGCAAGGTGCAGTGTCGTGAACTGAGGGCCTCTGGCTCAGCTCAGATTGAAAGGAGAAGGAGCTGCTGCTGCCATGGAGCAAGATGAGCTCCAGACACTTTTCCTGAGAGGCCCAAGAGGCCAAACCAGGAGTGGCAGCTGGGGCTGCAGTGGCCACTGCAAGGTGGCTGTGCCTGCTGCCCACAGCTGAGAGGGCTCCTGACAAGCACAGGCAGGGCCTTGGACAGCACAGGGCAGTGGAAAAAGTAATGAAACCACCCCTTCCCTGAATGCGTTCTTCTTCAAACAGCTCTCTGAGCAGCTCAGGTGTATTTTCCAGAACTACTCTGAGGATCGGAGTACTCACCTCCTCACCTCCTCTATGCTTACCTTTGTAGTTCCAAAGTTTTACAAGCTCTGTTGGAAAATCAAAAAGAAGCATATTTTGTCAGAAGAGGTTTGCTGGGGGGATCCAAAGCGAGTTTGCATGACAGTGGGAAGATGACTGAGGGGGAAATCAGTTAAAACTGAAAAAATCACATTCAAAGACGAGTTATAACAGCACAGAAATTATAGGATGAGATGCAACGGCAACTGCCTGGATCAAATGTGCTCAGCATATCCAAAACCTATTCCCCAGTGACTCCACACACACACAGAGTCTGTAACCTTAGGCACAGGCTGAGGGGGATGAAATGGAGGGTGGAGCTGAGTGGAGACCCCATGGCCAGACTCTGCTGTGATCCGTGCAGGGAGGGGAACTCGATGGTGCCTTGTAGCTGATAAAGCTCAGAGCAGCTCCAGCCAAGGGGAGATGAGATGCTTTGTGCTCAAACAGCAACTGAGGTGAAATTGCTTTTCTCAGATGAACTTGGTTCATTATCACCTCACTGTAATACTAATGCACCCCTCCATCTCAGAGTTACCCACCTACAATGTACCACCTCCCCTTTCTGGTCATTTTCTCTGGGTTTTATTGACCACAGCTTTAAGAGTGAAGCAAGACTCTGTTACACCAATGGGTAAAGAAGGTAAATATGGCTAGGGTCGCTCAGGCACCACCTAAATGTAAAGAAATAYGATAAAATTGAGCTAAAGTTTGAGAAGACTTCATTATATTGTCTAGGACAGGTCAATGGGCTGAACATGTCTTCGCCCCATAGGGACATTGACTGAGATAGAACCATATCCAATATGAGCTGAACAATGTCAGACTGAGCAAAAGTGTAAAGAGGGGGAAGGTAAAGGTGTCATTGTGCAGTTTTAGGAGCTGGTTTGTCTTTTGTACAGAAAGAAATGAAAGATTCCTGTGCTTCTGAATGGATTTTTGACATAGACTATTCTGCTTTGAAATCAGATAATGAGGTGTTGTCATCATCATTGGCCTTTGAGAGGGACACAAGAAAGAAACTGGGAATCCAAACTGATAAACACATGATTGAAAGTGATCATCTTAACATTGAGGTTTGTCACCTTAAAACTCTGCTGGATGCAGAGAGTTGGAGGAACAAGTGGAGAGACAAGTTCTTCTTTTGGTCAGGCAGCTCCCTAAGTGGGTATTGTATGTGGATTCTGGGACTTTGGGCTGGGACATTTGGAGTGACAGTGATGACACTCCAAATTGAAATTGTGGGGAGCCCCAGTTCCAATACTCTGCAGGTTTCCTTTTGACCATTAGTTAAGAATCCCTCCACTGTCAAAAGTGCTGATGAAATTCATACCATGGTGTGTGCAACACCCTGGAAATGATTATTAACAATTCAGGAAAAATATTCAAGGTGATCAGAGGAATCTGAAATGGAATATGTGTGGCAAGTTCCCCTCATGAGGGGAGACCGAGTTTTGTTGTATGAGGAGGAAAAAAGAGGCTTTTGGGGGCCTGGAGCGATGCTGATGACCACGCCGGGAGGTCACAACTACGCCTTAAGTGCAGAGGCTGTGTGCTGGGCAGGGGGTGCAGATCCTCAGGAGAGAGGAGACCCTCCAGTCACTGACACAGACTCTCAGAGTTGGCTGTGTCAGGGCAGAAGGCAGCAGGAACACAAGCCATGGGTGACACTGATCCTACACCCACATATCCCAGACAAGCTCCCACTGAGCCAGCACCCTTAACTCCTCTCATTGTGGGCTGCCCTGAAGGCTCAAGATACATGGGGAAAATATTCAAGAGCATTTACAAAGGAACAGAAATACCAATCACAGTCACAGACAGAGTCAGCAAGACCCCATTGCCACTTGGATGAGGTTGGACAAGAAATTGTTGGTTACAGGTGCGTGATGGGCTGAACCATTGAGTCACCTGCTGAAAAGGCTCCACACCATGCAGAGCAAGTCTGCACACTTAACATTCCCAGTCCAAATTTAGTGCAAGGACTAAGGAAAGATCAGAAATCGTTAAAAAGCAAGGTAACCTGTGATGCCAGGCTCAGAAGCTGGGAGCCCCTCAGTTTTGGTTACATGGTGCTTCCAAGGATGCCTCTGTAAGTGAGTTTAGTCTTTGACTGCCGTAAAAAAATCAGTGGATTGGAGAGAAAACAACTTCAGGAAAAATTGCCTTGGGTTGAGCACTGAGACAAGACTTAACTGATTTGGAAGAATCCCTGGAAAAAGTTCATATTCCAATTGTTCCTCAAAAAATTATGGTTGTGATTCTAATTGATACAAAGGCTCAAATGTCAGTGATTAAGAAGAAAACAGGAGATATTTTTGGAATGAAACACAATCACTGTAAATTTGAATGTATTGGAACTAATAAGGGAACTAATAAGGGAACTTCCTATGGCAGAAATGTCTGCCTGGCTTCCAGGACAAAAACAGTGACCTAGAGCTGAAGAGCTTGTGTGGGCCACCCAGTGAAACCTTCTAGGCTTTCATTTATTGTCTGGATGTATTGGGTCTGACTGAGGTAAAGCTCAAGCCTTTCCAGTGCTGTGCTTTGCATGAGTGGCTGGACAGGGGCTGAGAACAGAGCAGTGTTTTGGCTATTTCCAAGCAGCGCTGTCCCTCTGACATTCCTTCCCCCTCAAAGGGATGGGTGTATGTAAAATCCTGGGAGGGGACATGACCAGGCCAGCTGACCCCAAACAACCAACGGGATATTCCACACCATATGACATCAGCTCAGATATGTAAGCGAGGAGAGAGAGGAGGAAGGGGGAACATTCATGAGTTTTCAATGTTTGCCTTCCGGAGCCACCACTACATGTACTGAAGCCCTGCTTCCCGGGAAGTGCCCGAACAATGCTGCTAATGGGAAGTGGAGATTGATTTTCTTTTTTTTTTCCCTTAGCTTTTGTGCGCACAAGTCTTTGCTTATATTTTGTATCTTAGCTATAATAAAACTACTTTATCTCACCCTGCTGGCTGTTTGCTATCTTACTTTCCCCTGTCCCAGAGGGAAAGGGAGTGATAGGGAGACCTAGTGGGTACCTGGCATTCAGCCAGGGTCAACCCACAACTGTCTTTCTTGGCACCCCAACGTGGGGAGAGATAAAGTTAGTTTTATATATATATACATACATATACTGCATGCTCTAGTAATTTCTAATAATTGTAAGTAATATCTCTCAAGTAGTAAACTTCTGAGCTCCTGTGTGGCACACAGCCTTCAGCGGCCACACTGCTTATCTTTATTTTGCTTTGTCTGGGAACATGTTGAAACAAACAATTACTATGAAGGAATATAGCTCCTTCTCTCTGCCTGTAGTAAATTTGAGCGTGGATGATGTTTTGATGCAGGCTCCCATCGTCTTTGCTAATCCTTATATAAGCTGTCTGATGATATTWGTAATACTAGCCAATAGCATTGTTACTTTATGGAATTCAAGGAATCCGTCATCATCCCGGTACAAGAGAAAACAACCTCTGAGTGAGGAGCTGTTAAAATCTCCCCTGAGACACCCAGTTCCTGAGTAGAAAAGTGTGTGGAGAAATTTAAGCAAGTTCCTAAGGGGGTTATAACCTCCCATTGCCTGGAACTTTACCCTTGAAGAAGTAAGCAACCCTGACAAACTAGCTCATCGATTGGCAGAAGGATGTCTTACTTACACCCATGAATGTGAGCAGCTTCTTACCCTGTACTGCGGCCTGGCCTGGGCCTACCGAACCTCTGTTCAACACTCCCAGAGGACTGGGAATCAAGTAGTCAAGGCAGGAACCCAAACTGTGGCTGAGGGAGGAACACAAACCACAACAATTATGGCTGAGATAGGGACCCAAACCACAGAAACCACAGTAATTGCCCCGGTAGTGAAAACGAAAAAATGAACAAAGCAAGTTTCAGGCCCATACAACCGACTAGTAAGGGAAGAAGAAGAGGAAGAGGAAGAAGAAGAAGAGGAAGAAGTATTAGGAAAGGAGGAGTTACTTCAAGAGGCGGGCCTTTCAAAGAAATCAAAGGGAGTGAGGCAAGTTAAACAGGAAACTGAACTTACTCGGTCCCTGACCTCATCAGAACTTCGAGACTTACGAAAAGATTACAGCCATCAGTCAGGTTAGTGCATTTCTGCATGGCTGCTTCGATGCTGCGATAATGGTGCCGAGAAGTCAGCAATTAGAAGGTCATGAAGCCCAACAGCTGCGATCTCTTGCTAAAGACAGAGAAATGGAAAGAGGATTTGGGAAGGAAGGAGCAATTTGCAGCCTTTGGAAACGGCTTCTCTCAAGCGTGAGAGGTAGGTGTCCATTTAAGGAAGATCTTACAAAATCCCCAGGGAAGTGGACCACTGCAGATGACGGTATCCAGTACCTGAGGGAATTAGCAGTACTGGTAATTGTTTATAGTGATCTAAATGATAATAGTCTGTCTAAGGATCCAGAGGATGTTCCTTGTACACTCGCCATGTGGAGGAAGGTGGTTCAAGGCGCCCCAGCCTCATATTCCAGCAGTTTAGTGGCAGTATACTACCCACAGATGGATCCACCAACTGTAGAGGTGGCATCCTCATGGCTCCGGAGTGTAGAAGAGACTCTGGGTACCTTCTCATCCTTACGAGCCAGTAGCCCAGCTTTCAGGGGCAGCCCCAGAGATCGCCCCTCTCTGACCCTGGTCAGAGGGAAGGCAAGCCCCAACTACAAGCCACATACCAAACTCCCATTTTCTGAGTGAGCAGGGGCAGGACATGAGGAAGTGGGATGGTGAATCCACCTCTAAGCTGAGAGCCTGTGTCCGTGAACTGGGAGGGAAAAAACCTGTTAAAAAGGGCCACCCAGGAAGATCGTCAGTGTAGTTACTGCAGAGAGATCAGAAGACAATCAGTGACCTCCCAGATATAAGAAAGCCTCCATTTCCTACAACCCTGATGAGGGAACTTCTGGTCAGGCATCACAAAGGTCAGATAGTGAATACTTCAACCAGGAACAAGAATAGAGGGTCCCTGCCTTCTGCCAGGAGAAGGAAAGGGATGATAGGGTATACTGGACTGTGTGGATTCGATGGCCTGGCACGTGGGTTCCACAGAAGTACAAAGCTTTAGTAGATACTGGTGCACAGTGCACACTGCTGCCATCAAACCACAAGAGTGCAGAAGCTCTATGGATCTCTGGAGTGACTGGGGGATGCAAGGAATTGTCTGTAATAGAGGCTGAGGTGAGCATGACGGGAGACAAATGGCAAAAGCACCCCATTGTGACAGGCCCAGAGGCCCCTTGTATCCTTGGCATTGACTACCTTAGGAGAGAGTACTTCAAGGATCCAAAAGGGTATCCTTTGATAGGCTTTTGGTGTAGCCATGGTGACCTCAGAGAAGATCAAACAGTTATCCACCCTGCCTGGCGTCTCCAAGGATCCCTTCATGGTAGGATTGCTCCAAGTGGGAGACCAACAAGTACCAGTTGCCACTAGGACAGTGCACCGGCGCCAGTATTGCACAAACTGAGACTCTGTGATTCCCATCCATGAACTTATTCGTCAGCTGGAGAGCCAAGGGGTAATCAGTAGGACCCATTCGCCCTTCAACAGCCCAATATGGCCAGTGCGGAAGCCAAATGGGGAATGGAGGCTGACAGTGGACTATGGGGCCCTGAATGAAGTCACGCCACCCCTAAGTGCTGGAGTACCAGACATGTTGGACCTCCARTATGAGCTGGAGTCGAAAGAAGCCAAATGGTATGCCACAATTGATGTCGCCAATGCATTTTTCTCAGTCCCTCTGGCAGCACATTGCAGGTCACAATTTGCTTTCACTTGGACGGGCATCCAATACACCTGGAACCGACTGTCCCAGGGGTGGAAACACAGGCCCACAATTTGCCATGGCCTAATCCAGATGGTTCTGGAACATGGTGGAGCTCCAGAACACCTACAGTATATTGATGATATTGTTGTGTGGGGCAATACCACAGAAGAAGTTTTTGAGAAGGGAAAGAAAATAATCTAGATTCTTCTGAATGCTGGGCTCGCCATAAGACAAAGTAAGGTAAAGGGACCCACATGAGAGATCCAGTTCTTGGGAATAAAATGGCAGGATGGACACCGTCATGTGCCCACAGAGGTTTGTTGACAAAATTGCAACTATATCTCCACCAACTAATAAGAAGGAAACACAAGCTTTCCTGGGCCTTGTTGGATTCTGGAGAATGCACATTCCAGGTTACAGTCAGCTTGTAGGCCTCCTCTATCGAGTGACCTGGAAGAAAAATAACTTCGAGTGGGGCCTTGAGCAACAGCAGGCTTTCGAGAAGATCAAACAGGATATAGCTCGTGCAGTAGCTCTTGGGCCTGTTCGGACAGGACCAGACGTGCAAAATACCCTCTACACTGCAGCTGGGGAGCATGGCCTCACCTGGAGCCTCTGGCAAAGGACCACTGGAGAAACTCGAGGTGGACCATTGGGGTTTTGGAGCCGAAGTTATCAGGGATCAGAAGCCCATTATACTCCTACTGAGAAAGAGATACTACAGCTTATGAGGGTGTTCGAGCTGCCTCAGAAGTCGTCGGGACAGAAGCGTGTCTCCTCTTGGCACCACGGTTGCCTGTTTTACACTGGATGTTCAAAGGAAACATCCCCTCAASCCATCATGCGACCAGTGCTACATGGAGTAAATGGATAGCATTAATTACACAACGAACCCGAATGGGAAAACCCAATTTCCCAGGAATCCTGGAAGAGATTTTGGATTGGCCAGAAGCCAGAGATTTTGGRGTATCGTCTGAGAAGGTGATTCGTGCCCAAGAAGCACCACCATACAACGAATTACCAGAAGACAAAAGAGGCTATGCATTACTTTCTGATGGATCCTGCCGTGTAGTAGGAAACCACYSAAGATGGAAAGCTGCTGTGTGGAGTCCCACACGTCAAGTCATTGAGGATGCTGAAGGGGAAGGCGAATCAAGCCAATATGCAGAGGTGAAAGCCATTCAACTAGCCCTAGAGATTGCTGAGAGAGAAAAGTGGCCCATTCTTTATCTCTACACCGACTCCTGGATTGTGGCTAATGCCCTGTGGGGGTGGCTGCAGCAGTGGGAGAAGAACAATTGGCTACGCAGGGGTAAACCCATCTGGGCAGCTGCCTTGTGGCAGGATATCGCTGCACGGGTAGAGAACATAACTTTGAAGGTACGCCATGTAGATGCACATGTACCCAGAAGCCGTGCCACCGAGGAACATCTAAACAATGAATGGGTTGATAAAGCCGCCAAAATTGAGATAGCTCAGGTGGACCTAGACTGGGAAAGGAAGGGTGAGCTGTTTGTAGCCCGATGGGCCCATGAAACATCAGGACATCTTGGAAGAGATGCAACTTACAGATGGGCTCGTGATCGAGGGGTGGACCTGACCATGGAGGCTATCAGCCAGGTTATACATGAATGTGAAACATGTGCTGCTATCAAGGGAGCCACACGAGTGAAGCCTCTCTGGAATAGAGGGCGGTGGCTGGGTTTCCAGTGTGGTGAGGCCTGGCAAGTGGATTACATTGGGCCTTTGCCATGAACACGTCAAGGCAAGTGTTATATCCTCACCATGGTAGAGGCAACAACCGGCTGGTTGGAGACATACCCAGTGAACCATGCCACTGCCCGGAATACAATCTCAGGTCTTGAAAGGCATATCTTATGGCGACATGGAACCCCAGAAAGAATTGAGTCGGACAACGGGACTTATTTTCGAAATAATCTTATAAACTCCTGGGCAAAGAGACATGGCATCAAGTGGATATATCATATCCCCTATCATCCGCAGGCCTCTGGGAAAATCGAAAGATACAATGGGCTGCTAAAAATTGTGTTAAGGGCACTAGGTAATGGCACATGGAAACACTGGGATACAAACTTAGCAGAAGCCACTTGGCTGGTCAACACAAGGGGATCTGCTAACCACCCTGGTCTTGCCCAAACTAAGCCATTAGACACTGTGGAAGGAGACAAGGTCCCTGTGTTACACACAGGGAAGTGGCTGGGGAAGTCAGTGTGGATTTCTTCCCCCACGGGAAAAGGCAAACCCATTCGTGGGATTGTCTTTGCCCAAGGACCTGGGTGTACTTGGTGGGTAATGCAAAGGGATGGGGAGACACGGTGTGTACCTCAAGGAGATTTAACCTTGGGCTAAGAATAATCTATGATGTAAGTYGTATGTTGCAGGAGGTAAAGTAGCAGGAGTGACAAAGAAGGAATTCTGACAAAAAGTAAGAAGAAGGTGATGAAGAGCCTGGATGAAGAAGGAATTTTGACAAGAAATAAGAAGAATGTTATGATTAGCCGGGAGAGTGTCAGTGCCCAACTATCAAGCGTTCCATTTCTCCTGCCCTGACCCCTTATCCTGCTGGAGTGGAGACCTCAGGGAATTAAGGGTTTAAGGATGTAGTTTAAGCKGTATGTGTGGATAAGAAAGGATTCTAGTAATGAGAAATACAGAAAAGTGAAGAATTGGAGGAGATACACAGAGATTCTGTGGAATCTGAGTATGACATAAATGGTATGGAATGAGGGGTGGAGATTGTATTGGGTCTGACTGAGGTAAAGCTCAAGCCCTTCCAGTGCTGTGCTTTGCATGAGTGGCTGGACAGGGGCTGAGAACAGAGCAGTGTTTTGGCTATTGCCAAGCAGCGCTGTCCCTCTGGCATTCCTTCCCCCTCAAAGGGATGGGCGTGTGTAAAATCCTGGGAGGGGGACAGGACCAGGCCAGGTGACCCAAAACAACCAAAGGGATATTCCACACCATATGATGTCAGCTCAGATATATAAGTGAGGAGAGAGAGAAGGAAGGGGGGGCATTCATGAGTTGTCAATGTTTGCCTTCCGGAGCCACCACTACGCGTGCTGAAGCCCTGCTTCCCRGGAAGTGCCCGAACAACGCTGCTAATAGGAAGTAGAGATTGATTTCTTYTTTTTTTCTTTAGATTTTGTGCATGCAAGTCTTTGCTTATTTTTGTATCTTTGCTGTAATAAAACTACTTTATCTCACCCTGTTGGCTGTTCACCATCTTACTCTCTCCCCTGTCCCAGAGGGAAAAGGGAGTGACAGAGACACTTAGTGGATACCTGGCATCCAGCCAGGGTCAACCCACAACAATGACTGGGTTGAAAACCCCATCCAACAGAGAGGAGTGGGGTTGTCTGCCTGTGGGACCGTTTGGGGGGTGCAATCACAATTTCAGCAGCCCCCAACATGAATCCCAAGCTCAACACTCCCACATCACCGGCTGCTGTTCACATGGGCTTACCAGGAATTATTCCCAGCTGAATATCACTTGAATTATTTACAATT
>JBAGAE010000881.1:14048-25336 GCA_037014365.1 Malurus splendens
TAAAACAGACCCATCCTGGGTAAAACACACTCAGAATCTTTGTAAAACACACTCAGAACCTTTGCAAAACACACTTTTTTTTGTAAAACACRCTCAGAATTCTTGCAAAACACACTCAGAACCTTTGCAAACCACACTTTTTTTGCAAAACACACCCAGAATCTTTGCCACAAATTTTGAGCACAAATTCAAGAAGCGCAAAACCCAAACCGGACAAACACAATAAAAACGAAACCGCTAAGGAGCACAATTCTTGTTCTTTGCCAAAAAAMCCAAACTGTGCCCCTTTTTGCTGCCCCTTTTTCCCAGTGCCATTACTCACTCTCCTGGAACTGTGCCTCATCATCCTCCTGCTCCTCCTCCTCGCTGCCCACATCATCCATCAGCATCTCGCGCTGTTTGGAGGCCGCTTTGGACGCTGCCTGCCGCTGCTGACGGACGTTTTTGTGATCTTCCTTCTCATCCTCACTGTCCTCTGCAGAGAAAAAGCCCGAGGAGGGGTGAGAACAGTACAGAGAAACGGCCTCGAGGGTGTTTAGGGGGTTAAAAACATTCACTGAGTAACTCAAGAGGACAATTTCACCTCAAAAACACCATTTTTAGCCACGCAACAAGAACCTTCTGCAGTATTTTTCACTATAAACATTTGTAACTTATTTTTTCCTATTTTTTTTAATTTTTTTTTTATTTTTACCTGCAGGCCTTTTCCTGGATTTGGAGGCCGCTCTCTTATTCTTGTCTGGTTTAGCTTTCTTTCCTTTTTTGCTTTTTTGAGAGCTCTCGTAGTCGCTGTCGGCTTTGCCATCATCAGCTCCTACGTCATCGTCTTCGCTGCCAAAATCTTCATCTGCAAGAAAGAGGCACCAAGATGAAGTTTTTTWATGTCATTCTGGATCATTTTGCATCATTCTGGATAAAAATTCCAGGGAAGGGATCAACAGATCAAYCCAGTTGTGAAGAAAAATTTGTAGAGTAGCATCACATTACACAAATAAAAATAAAATTATCCCAAGCCAAGGTGGGAAATAGCAGCAGAGGCAGTTCCAGCTTCAGGAAAATCAGAATTATTTATTTTTTTATCTCAAATCCTGTTCCTGCAACTCTCACAATTTGGGAGATGAACAATCAGTGCAATGGCATCAGTTACCTGCTGAGTGTGAATCATCTTTCTTGGTCTTCACATCTTTGTCTTCTGAATCCTCACTGCAAATCAGAGAAAGATAAAACCTGAGTGTTGCTTTAACTTCGATTTCGGTCGCTGTTGTGTGGAAAATAATAATTTTTAAAGAGCAAACTGATGTCTRGGCTGGGAATTCTCACTTTTCCTGGACATAATTCAGGATTACTCAGTTCAGCCATCTCAGTGTTTGTAAAATCCCGACCTCACCCTGCACACTTCAATCCCACCTGGATTCCTTCCTCCCAGGAAATGCTGCTCCCCACACCCAGGAGAAGGTTTGGAACACATTCCCAACAGATGAAATGTTTCTCTTACCTGTCCTCCTGAGAATTCTTCCCAGATCTCCTCTTGTTTTTAGCCTCTCGGGGAGATGAACGGATTTTCTTGGATGGGGGACCCGAATCTCTTCCATAATCTTCATCTGAACAGAAGGGGACAAARAGGGTTTGAATCAAATTCCAACTTCCCAGCTACAACTCACACTCATCATTTCATGCACATCAAAAAGAAATTAAAAAAAATCACAAAGATTCAAACAAACTTTGGAAGCAAAGTTTTGGTTTAAAGCAGTGATTTTACCTTTTATTTCTGCCACCAGCAGAATGGAAATGCTGTGTACAGTCACATTTCACCCASGGAAATGGATGAAAAGCCTCACAAGAGGACACAGGATCTCATTTGATATTTTGTTATTATATAAACCTATTAAAAATTATCATCCAGACATTTTTCTATATGATTAAAACTATTAAAAATTACCATGCAAACATTCTTCTATATGATCAAAACTATTAAAATTTACCATACAGACATATTTCTGCATGATTAAACCTATTAAAAATGACCATGCAGACATTTTTCTGTATGGTTAAAACTATTAAAAATTAACTAAAATTAATCCAGACATATTTCTGTAYGATTCTACCAGCACACAGTATTTACTGGTCTGTGATGGGGTAAAAGATGTCATTACACCAGAGTTTAAAGCAGAAATCTTTATAACTCTTACACAATACACATTCAATTAATAACAGCACTGCAATTAAGAATTATGCATTTATTTTGTATTAATTACCAGTGCAACCTGACTCAACACTGAGTTCATCTTCCAAGAACTCCCAACATATCCCAGAAATGTTCTGTTAATTCACACAGATCCTGGGTTTGAGAAAATTTTTTGACACAAATTTAATTTTTTCAGATGCAATCCCCCCTCAAAGGCCTGATAATGTGGGCTCAACTGGAGCCAGAAAATCAATGGAAAACACATTTTTTTCTGCAGAAAAAAAGTGGCATCAAGGAGCTTCTGGCCCAGAACATAACACAGAGCAAGGAAGGAGCTGCTGCCAACAGCCTCGAGGCACTAYAACAATACAGGCAGTAAATAATAAAGATTTCTATCACCATTGTTTGTTTAATACAAAACATATGGGAATGGTTATATTTTCAAATACTTATTAACAGTTCAGGCTATGAAGAACAGAAATTCTTTGGAATTGGAGTTGAAGATGTGAAGAGAAGCAGAACAATTAATATGCATGGTAATAATGAGCTGCTTTAACCCAAGGAGATTAAGAAAAAAGTTATTTACCAGCATCATCTGATTCCTGAAACTGGGAGTAATCGACCACCTTCCTGTTCCTGTTAAAAAGAGGAAAAAAAAATTAGGAATTCAGAATTTCAGAGAAATAAAAGCTTTAAGGAGCAAGGAAATGCTATCTCCTCACTTCCAGTGCTGGATTTGTAATCACAAAAAACTTCCCAAGAAAACTTTCATGAATCAGCCACCTGCACTCTGGAGTAAAAAGTGAACATAAAGTATTTTAAATATATTAAAAGATTTTCTTGAGGAGAGATTGTAATAATCTGAATTATAATCATCTGATTATAAACACAGAATTTGGATAAGTACACAAATATCATGAATCAAATAAATATTTCTTAACAGCTCTTTTGGGAATTTCTGCTTYTCACAGCTCACTCACTGTCACACCCTCTCCTTCAATTTTTATTTATTTTTTTTATTTTCCCAAATATTTATTTCCCTGTCCTTAAATTTTTATAATCATTATTTTTATATTATTTAAATAAAATTTAAAGCATTTTAAGTTTTCACTGGGGCTTTCAGGACCTTTCTCACGGAGTTACACTGAAGATGTCAGAGAGCTGGAAGTCAGTAAAATTAAACCTTCTTTAATTTAGTGAAATCTCAAAAATTGAATTGTTTGCTGTTCCATCACCACCTTGTCAATCAAATCCCAACTATTTTATTGACAAGAAACAACTACCTTGTACCAGAGGGAATCCAAAGAGCCACAAATTGAATTAAATTGGAGTTCCAGCTGTTAATGCCTCAAACTCTGACTCCAAACACCCCCTGGAAGGACTGGCAGGGGCTGGGAGGGGGAGGCTCAGCTGGAAAAGGCCCCACAGAGATTCCCAGAGTCACTTTTTCCCACCCTATTTGGCCCAAAGCCAGGGATTAATCCGATTTTGAATGCAGCAATCACCACATGAGCTCACTTTTCCAGCTGGAAAACTCCACCAGCACACGGATCCTTCCTTCTCCTCTTACCCATCTCCTGYACTCAGCAATTCTGTGCCAATTCACTCCCAAAATTTATTAATTAACTGTCATTAACATCCACACTGCTGATCAAAACCTGTTCAGGCTGAAATCAATTTTAAGTTGCCATCCTGAATGGCAATTCCTGGCTTACAGAATTCCTGGCTTACAGAAAGATGCAGGAGCAGATTTGTTTTATTTCCCAGCATCAAACCTCTTAAAAACATTAAAAACTGAAAAATGAATTCCTAAAAAAAAAACCCCAAAAAATCCAGACAGAAAGGCAAGAGCACCAAGTGGATCTGTACAGGTTGAATCCCATCCAAGCTCTGCAGCACGTGTGAGTGGAACRAAGTCCAACAGCTCACTCCTTCCCAGTCTGAGACTGGTAAAATACCAGTTTAGGAGCAGAATTATTGGAAATTATTGATTTACATTCCTATTCCAACMAGGAGGCTTCCTAAGATTGCCTCCTGAGCTGTCTCACAAGTGAAAACATTAATTTTATTCTGATAAGCATCTGAAGAATAATCAACATTAATTTTATTCTGATAAGCATCTGAAGAATAATCAAGTTACTAAATCAGGTATCTGATTTCATGGGAGTAGCAGGTATTGGGGTTTATCTTGCAAAGCGTAAATGGGGTGAAAAAAAGCAGAATTTCCACCTATAAACAACACTTTCAGACATCACTGATCAACCAAACAAGATGGAAATGGCAGTTTTTCCACCCTGCTTCCTTCAGAGACACATTAAATCAGGTACTGGAAATGTAACAGTGTCAGCTACAGCTTTAACAAAAATGTTATCCCTTTGGAAAACATCCTTTAAGAAAAATATTATCCCTATAGAAAACATCCTTTAGGGAAAACACTGTCCCTATGGAAAATATCCTTTAAGAAAAATATTATCCTATGGAAAATATCCTTTAAGAAAAATATTGTCCTATGGAAAATATCCTTTAAGAAAAATATTGTCCTATGGAAAATATAGTTTTATAAAAAATGTTGCCCCTATAGAAAACATCCTTTAACAAGAATGTTGTTCCTATGGAAAATATCCTTAAAGAAAAATATTGTTCCTATGGAAAACATCCTTTAACAAGAATTTTGTCCCTACAGAAATCATCCTTTCCCCAAGCACTGTCCCCGGTGTTTTCAGCCAGAAAATAAATCCTGCTCAGTTTTCCTTCTGTGGTTAATAGGAACTGTGATATTTGTATTAAAAAAAATTAAAATTCACTGTTTTAAAAGAGCAAAAGTGAAGGTTGTTTCCATGCATTATCACTWTCACATTTTGAGAAATGTGATCCAGCAATGTTTTAATTCACACCAATTTAATTTTCGGGCAAGGACGAGGAGAAGGGTGGAGTAAAGCAGGAATATCTGCACCGATATCACCCAAGATAAAATTCTGCAACTCTTCCCAACAGGGCCAGAAACGCCCAACCTGTTCCTGCACCTGCCCTTGGCCTCACTTCAAACTCATCATCCACCTCTTTTAGACCAGCTCAGTTTTATTTAGAACTGTCAGCAGCGCTGCTGGGCAATAATAACGAGGGGTTTGCAAAGAGACACTGTGGTGTTTACTACACCAAGGTGATAAAAACATGATAAAAACACGATAAAAACATGACAAAAACATTATAAAAACATGATAAAAACTCTGGGTGAGCTCAGGGGAGTGAAGAGCCTCTCTTTGCCATGAAATGTAAAGAGAAATAAAATGTTTGTTCAATCCTCTTTGAGCATAAAAAGACAGGCTAAGGGACAGTTGGGGTGGGTATTGTTAAATCTGGCCTAAAATATGCACTGAAATTTGGAGATCATTTCCTTGCTGATTCAGATTAACACTTAAACTGTGCACGGGAAAAGTTCAGAGAGAGGTCTAACAGCTCGAGTTTTTAATAACAGCTGTCAGTCCAGTATTTTTGGAATAAACAGCAACTCATCAACATGTCAGGATGGGAGCACTTAGCAAAGTAATTCTGCAGTCATTTAACTACAGCTCAGAAATGCTCAGTAATTCCTGAGAGCTGCACTTGATGCCTGCCAAACTGCAATTTTGAAATTATGAAAAGCAACAGCAACGTGTCAAAGGATCACTAAAAGCCTCTAAAACTGAGGAAGGGCTGTGTGGTGCTACCTCATCTTTAATTCAGCCCCAAAACCTTCAGTCTTTGTAAAWCAACATCAGCACGGCCCTACAACCAAGGAGAAAACTTTGGGTTTTTTTTAAATATCCCAGATATTTGTACAGGCAGTAAAACCCACAGATGGAGCCCAAATTGAAATAAATTCCACAATATAGATCCTGAAAAGCAATGCTGAAAGRAGCCTTCAAAAATCCACTGAGGATGTTTAGTCAAAGGACAGAAGCATCAACCACTCACCCTCTAATTCAGCAAAGGGAAGGAGATGAAATGGTTTTTGAGATCTTGTTGGGTTTTTTTCACCTCAGCCTTTAACCAATATAACCAAAAAACTCAGGATTTGTGATCCAAGCCCCAGCCCTCCCCTGACTCCCACAGCTCAGCAGCCACATTTCACTTTCTGGTTCTCATTCCAGCTGGTAAAGGTCGATGTTATCACTAAATATTGCCATTAAAAGCACCTTTAGTGCCTTTTTTATACACAGAAAATCAAAATTCTAGCTGGAAGCATTTCTTGCAGGGATTTTCAGAACTGTGCAAGGCAAACCTGCAGTGCTGGATTTGGGCCTTCCACGAACATTGACATAAAATCACCACCAGAAGGTGACACAGAGCACCTGGTGACAGTCAGGGACMTCAGATATGGCCCTGTGGGATAAATTTGGGTGAAAATTGGACTCAGACAGAACTCAACACCCAGAGGGTCCCCACTACAGGTMAGAGTTTGGGTCTGGGGTGACTCCCCAAATCTGTAAGCTCTGCTSATGGATCTGCAGGGTTTGTAGGGATACACATGACTTGAAACCCCAAAAACTAATTCAATTATTTATGCAGCAATAATTACAACAGTCTTGTGCCCGTTCTCTGTTTGAGTCTAATTGGGGTTGAGATTTTGCTACAGAAATGATGCAGAGCAAGAAGGGAAACAACCCAAACACCCATCCCTCTCTCCCACCCTGTATTTTGATTTTTCTTGTACCTTCACCTTCTCTCTGTTTCATTTCAKACTAAAAACAGTGCAAAGATCATCTTTTTACTCATCTGCAAAGCATCTCCAGCCTATCTCTGGACCACACAGCATCACTCAGTTTCATTAAATGCCAATCCCCAAGGAATTGTTGCTTTCCTGCAATTCCATGGAAGCTTTTCTAGAACCACAATATTTATATTTTACATCACCCAGGTACAACACTGGCAATAAGCTGTATTTAATAGATTATTTTTTCCCCCTGAAAGTAAAATTTCACTCTTGCTGCAGTGCCAAGACCAGACTGGGATTCAAATCCAGAAAAATGAAGCCTTGAAGCGCTGAGATCAATTCATAACTGGCTTTAAGCTTAAAATGAACGACCAAAAAAACCCTGGGATTTCCACCCCTGCCCACAACATCTCAATTTACAAAGCCTCCAGCAGAGGAGCWGCAAGTAAAAGTGACCAGTAAAAGTAAAAAGCAGAAGAAAGGCTCCATCAGAAGGCAAAATTCTGAATTAAACCACATTCATTGATGCTTTATATAAAAAGATAGCAGCTCAGAGTATTTTATTTCATTTTATGATATCCCTAGAAGCAGCCCCAGCTCTTTTTGCAGAACTTCAGGAGAGTTACCCACAGGATGCAGAAGTTTTGTAATTTCAGGTTTCTTTGCTTTTTCCTCCTTGGCTTTTTCTAACAGTGAGAACACCATCATTACCCAGCCAGCAGCAATGTAATTGTGTCGGAATTGGCTCTCAGTGCCAGGCACATGGAGCCTGTAAATACCAGGATTTTATTACTACTTCATTTTAAGTAACTGACTTCAACAGACAGACTCAGCCTTAAGTCAATTTTCTCCAACAAGTGGAGTTAAAAATTAGGGATATATGATGGGTTTTATTGAGTTCATTGCTTTAAGTGCACACATATTCACCAGAAATCAGCAGACAGCATCAATTAATTCCAACAACACTGACCAGAGAAAAACTTTTCCACCACTGGATCTCACTCTGTTGAAAAATCTTTCACCAGGTTTCCATATTACCAACAACAAACTAAGACAGGCAGAAAAAAACCCTTCATTTCAGCATTAATTTATTAATGGATTTAAATCTATTGGCAGCTTTCTAGTTAGTAAAGCAATGTAATAGCCACTGAATATTTACCTTTTTTCCCCTGGAAGGGCTATGAAATCCAGGCAGATAAAGGGCTGTTACAGCTATCCTGACACGTGCCAAGAGGTTTTGTGCTCCAAACAACCCGCTGGACTTTGGTGCTTCATTTCCCTGCAGGGCAGAGCCTGCCAGCTGAGAGTGACACCAGGCAGAGCTTTCACAACATGGCAGGACTGGATAGAAGCGTTTCATTTTGATTATTTTTTTTTAAATCCTTGTGAAAATACTTCATTCCAACAAGTTTGGAGGCTCTACTTTTAACRACACTGCCCTTTTCTCAGCTGGAGCAAATCTCCAGAGCTGGCACGTGAATCACCAACATGGAAATGTCCCCTCAGGCAGCAGAGTCACATCACCCCCAATTTGATAAGCTCAGCAATCACTGAGCCACTCCTTCACTTAGCAAAATAGCCCTGGATTCCATTTATTTTTTCAAATTCTGCATATTAGAGATATAACTTAWATACAAATGCTGTCACGTCTGAATGTATAATTTATCATAGCCACAATTAATTTGTATTTATTACACAAATTAGACAAAATACCCAGTGTCCACACCCAGGACCAGGCTCACTGGGAATAAAAGCACAACCAGCACAACTCGAGGTATCTTGAGAATGAAGAAATTCCACAGCATTGGAAGAACACCGTGGGAAACCTCACACCTTTACTACGAAGACAAATCACAAGTTCTCTCTTCTGCCACCCTCTTGGCAAAGCTTTGAGACACAAGGAAATCACAGAATATCCTGAGCTGGAAAGGACTCACAAGGATCAACCTCCAGATACCCCAAAATCCCACCCTGCTCCTGGAAGCGTTGTCCAAACGCTCSTGMAGCTCTGGCAGCCTCTASAGACAGAAAAAYCTTTCCCAAACATCCTCCCCTGCCACATCTCCTGCCCTTCCCTCGGGCACCACCGCAGCTTCTCAAATCCACCACGTTCCAACCCCAGCCAGCACCACCTCCTCCTCCTCCATCTCCAACACCGCTCAACCCAAACCACCAACCCCACACCCACCGCACAGAACCCGGCTGAGAAACGCTTTCCTCTTACCCACGGAAGGAAAATGAGGCGGAAAAGAGGAGCAGGAAAGCGAGCCCGGAGCGCGCAGCCCGCGGCCGGGCAGGCAGGCGGAGCAGGGCGTGTGTCAGCGCCGCTCGCACCGAGGGGGCGGCTCCTGCCGGCTCCTCCCCTACGCGTGGTTCCCCATGCACAGCCCCCGTGCCCCGGACCCTGGCCGGATGGCACCGCGTCCCCTCCCCCGGCAGCGTGCTCGGCTGGGGCCCCGCCGCCGGGAGAGAGCCCGGGAGGAGCCGCGGCGGCCGCGGATTGCGGGGAGAGCAGCGCCCGCCCCGCGCCAAGTGGGTCACGGCGGCGGCGAAAAAATTGCCTTTTCCCCGTTACAAAATGTGGGACAGCGCCCGCAGGGCCGCCCCGCCGAGCCCACCCGGCCCGGGCGAGCGGCGCAGGGTGAAATACGGTGTTTATTGCGGTGGCTGTGGAAAGTTAGGAGGGGAGAAACAAGGGGAAATAGAGGAGAAATCGGCACGGCCTGAGCGCGGCCTGCGTGGGGCCGAGCCGGGAGCAGCGGCGGGAGCGGCGCCGCCGGGACTCACCTGACGGGCCGCGACATCTTCCCGGCGGTTCGGGCCGCCCGGGGCTGGGCGCGGAGGCAACGGGGACGCTGAGGCCGCCGGGGCCGCTGAGGCCGCCCGGAGCGAGCGGGAGCGCTGGGCCCAGCGCCTCAGGCCGCGCCTGCGGAGCCGCCGCTCCCCCGTCAGGCGCCGCCGCCGCCCCCGGTGCCGCTCCCCGATGTCGATGCCGGCCCSGATCCCGGTGTCGCTCCCTGATCCCGGTGGCGGTCCCGGTGTCGGTGCCGGTCCCGCTCCCGCCGCTCCCCCCCGCAAAATGGTCGCGCTCGCCCCGCCGAGAGGATGCGAGCGGGGGGGGCGGTGCCGCCGACCCCGCTGGCCACGCCCCCCTCGCTCGCCGATTGGCCGGCGGCCGCGAGACCCCGCGCCCCATTGGCTCGTTCGAACCATCACGGCGCGCAGGGCCCGCCCACTGTCCCCGCGGGGAGGGCGGGCAGCGCGCCCCGCACGCGGCGGAGCGGCGGCGGCAGATTCGCCACGGGCTCCCGGTGCTGCCGCCGCTCCGCCGCGCCTCATCCCGCCCCTCCCACCCCGCGAACCGCGTCCTTCCATCACCCGCGCCGCGCTGGAATTTTTCCGCGTTTCTCCGGGAATTTTTCGAGGCGCGGCGAGGCCTTAAGGCCCGAGGCGCAGATTCGCCGCGCGGGCCCGGCGCGGTTTTGGAGGGAAAACGCGGCCCCGGAGCGGGTTCAGTGTCATTAATTTTTATTATGAAGAAATGCAAAAAATTGGGCTCGGCGGCAGATTTTGTGTTTTTTTTGAGGTCACCGCCGCCACTTTCCCATGTGCTAGCCAGTATTTAAGGACATGCAAAATTTATGCAAATCCAATGAAGATTTTGGATTTTTTTTTGCTCTTTAGACACGCCAGAATTCCCAAAATTACTCGTTTTGGTGAGAAAAAAGGGATGCTTGAACYATGGAAAAATTAAAATTATTCCACAGCCATTAAAATGGCAGCTCCTGCTAAAACAACTCACTTTTGCTTTGCACTTGGATCWTGAGAGGCTCATCCCTCCATTTTARTAAAAACAGCAATTAAAAACCTATTTTTATTTATTGAGTTCACTAAGGAGACTGGTTTGACAACACAAATACGGTCAGATTTATAGGASTGATTAAAATTATGGGATAATTGGAGTTTATTTCATTGGAATTCCTGTGGAATTCCTCCTCAATTCTTATCCTACGCTCTGAAAAATCAGGAAAAAAAATAGAATAAAGCGGGAATAAAAAATATCCCAAAACACCTCAAATTAAGGAGCCCGAGGGGGAAAGTGCAGAAACCACATCAAGGAATTCTCTGCTGGAAATATTGGATTAAAAACCACCGGGGCTGACTCAGAGATGCACAAATTTTGCATATTTATGTCCCGCCCGTAGCCCAATTAAAAGCGCAATAATTGAGGTTGTTTGAGCGGAAATGGGTTAATTTGKTTTTTTCTTTGTGTTATTTTAAATTTCTTTTGGTTATTTTGTAGTTGGGGCAGTTTTTCTGTGGGTATTTGGGATTATTGGGGATTTTTTTCCTTTTCATTTGGGTTTTTCTCTGGGTTTTTTTTTTTGTTTGGTTGGGTTTTTTGGTTTT
>JBAGAE010000886.1:0-13612 GCA_037014365.1 Malurus splendens
CAACGCAGCTTGGGATTTGATGGACAGAGGCGACATGGGGACATTGAAAAGGAAAAAAAAGGGTTTTTTTTGGTTCGGTTCCTCTGTCTGAAAGTCTCATCTTCCCCCGGAAAGGGCCGTGCCAGCATCTGCTCCCAGGGGATTCCCAGCGCAGAGGAGAAATCATTTAAAATAATTAATAATTAATAAATGAGGTAATAACTACAAGTATGTGCTCCCTTCAGGCACAGGGAGATGCGACAAGGTGACAGCATGATGGGACAAGGTGACAGCTCTTATCTCTGCCCACGCCAGCCTAATCAACTAAAACGTGATGCAAAAAAATGAAGGCAAAGTTCATTAAAAAAAAAAAAAAACAAAAAAACGGGATTTCAGGGTTGGATCCTGTTCGGGAAGGAACCTGTTGCTTCCTCCAGTCTCAGGAGCCCCCAAAGTTTCCCCAGTTTTAGCCGCAGAGGGGAATGAACGGGGTTTGGGCTCCCACTTCCCTGTGCTGGAGAGGTCACCGAGGGCACAWTCTGAGAACTGGAGGGTTTTGGGCTGATTTCAGCGAATTCGGGCCAGAGATTCAGCCACGTCCTTTCAGGAAAAACCCCGAATTACCCCAGCTGGCCACATTTCAGGGATGAGAACTTTCCCGTGTCCCTGCTGTCCCTCGTGTCCCTTCAAGGACTATCACCCAGGGCAGAAATCAATCGTTAATTATAGCCGTAATTATAAAATTCAGCAGTCTCTCCAAGCTCTGGGGTTCCCTGGAGCAGGGAGCGCACTGTTTGGGCAGTTTTGGGGGAAGCGGGATGATCCAGGCGGGATTTGGGCGCGATCCCCGGTTCCGCACGGGATGCTAACGGGGTGCGCTGGCCCTTTAAGGCACGGACAGGTGCGGCACCGCCACACCGCGCGCGGGGGGCGGGACCGGCGGGGGATGAGTGACGGGGTGATTGACCAATGAGAAAGCAGAGCGCGGATGGACTAGCCAATGAGCAGATGGGAAAGGGAGGGGGCGGGACTTGGCTCGGCGGTGCTCGCTGCGGGGCGAAGTGGGGACCGGTCCCGTTCGGCTCCGTTCGGCCCCGCTCGGCTCTGCTCGGCTCCGTTCGGCTCCGCTCGGCCCCGCTCGGCCATGGCGCGGCGGGCGGCGGTCCCCTCCCGGCCCCTCGGGGACGATTTCTCTTTCGTGAACCCGGTGGTCAAGTACGTGCTCTTCTTCTTCAACCTGCTCTTCTGGGTGAGTGCGGGGGCACCGGGACACCCCCTTTGCGCAGGAATCCCTGGACCTGGGGGTGTCCCCATGCCCGGCATCCCCGGGTCCCCATCCCCGAGATGCCACCCTTGGGATTGACTCCATCCTGAACCCTATTGGGATTCCTGGTCCTTGGTACTGTCCCCTTCCCTGGACCTAACTGCGACCCCCCATCCTCGGGACCCCCGCATCCCCCCATTCCCAGCACCCACGGACTCTGGCGCTGTCCCCACCCCTGGACCCGACTGGGACCCCATCTTCAGACACTTTTGGGACCCCTCAATACCTGTGCCCCCAACCAGGGCACCTCCTTATTGCTGGGGGGGTAGGGGAGCTGGGTGCCCTCATTCCCCAAAGGTTTTTGGGGTCCTTTGGGTCCCCTTCAGCTCACCAGGATCCCTCCTGGTCCCACACGGGTGACAAATCCTCAGAGAGGAGCAGAGACCCCTCCTGTCCCAAGCTCACCCCAAGGTTATCTTCTACTTGGAAGCCACAAGGTTTCCCATGTTTTAGGGCCTTTTTGAGGTTTTTAAAACTTTTGATTTTGAGGGATTTTTATGTTTTCTTGAGAGGTTTTATATTTTGAATATTTTGCTTTGTGTCAGGGATTTTTAAAAATATTTTGGAGACTTTTGTACTGCTTGGGGGAATTTTTTCTTTAACGTTTGGGGGATTTTGTAATGCTTTCGTGGGTTTTTTTGTTTTTTTTTTTTGCTGGTAATTTCCGTGTTTGCAATCCTATTTTTGAGGAAGTTTCTCACATCCGATAAACCACGTCCCTGCGTCCAGTCACCCGTAGAGGAACAGGGCTGGCCCGGCGGGAGGTGGGGACAGAGGTGGCCTCCCAGGAGGTGGGGACAGAGGTGACCTCCCAGGAGGTGGGGACACGGTGAACACGGTGTGACAAGGGGAAACTGAGGCAGCGGCTCCAGCTGTGGTGCTCTGTTTGCACTCCGGGAGGGCCGCAGGGGGTGGGATGGGGGTGACATGAGGGTGGTGACATCCCGGGGGTGTCACACACCTTGTCCTGCTCTGCAGGTGATCTCCATGGTGATGGTGGCCGTGGGGGTGTACGCCCGGCTGCTGAAGCACGCAGGTGAGCTTTGGGGGTTCCCATCCCCGCTGGATCCGTGCCAGTCACAGTGTGGGCTGGCATTTGGGATCCTGGGGGCTCTGGTGACACCTCGCTGTGACAGAGGCGGCCATGGCGTGCCTGGCRGTGGATCCTGCCATCCTGCTCATCATGGTGGGCGTCCTCACCTTCCTCATCACCTTCTGCGGCTGCGTGGGCTCCTTGCGGGAGAACATCACCCTGCTGCAGACGGTGAGACCCTCCTGGGGACCCTGGTGGCATCTTGGTGGCATCTCCGTGTCTCCCCCGTGGTCCCCTCACTGTCACGCTCCTCGTCCCGCAGTTCTCCGTCTGCCTGACCATCATCTTCCTCCTGCAGCTGGCGGCCGGCGTGCTGGGCTTTGTTTTCTCTGATAAGGTACTGAGGGACAGTGGGGGGGGTGGGTGACCCCAATCCTGTCCTGTTGGTGACCCCAATCCTGTCCTGTTGGTGACCCCAATCCTGTCCTGTTGGTGACAACCTCGCTGGTGTCCCCTGTGTGTCCCCAGGCACGTGGGAAGGTCAGTGAGATCATCAACGGGGCCATCGTGCATTACCGGGATGACCTGGACCTGCAGAACCTCATCGATTTYGGGCAGAAGGAGGTGACTGGGAGGGTCTGGAGGGCTGGGATTTCCTCCCAAGGGACAAGGACATGTCCCCACTCCTGGGTCAGGCTTAAATCTGTGGGGTACCAAGGCACAAGGATGTCCCCACAGTCCCCACTCCTGGGTCAGGCTTAAATCTGTGGGGTACCAAGGGACAAGGATGTCCCCACAGTCCCCACTCCTGGTTCAGGCTTAAATCTGTGGGGTACCAAGGGACAAGGATGTCCCCACAGTCTCCACTCCTGGGTCAGGCTTAAATCTGTGGGGTACCACAGGCTGGGGGTGCTGGATGGGTTTTGATGTTCGTGGTGATGTCCTGGCTGGGGAGAGCTGGAGGAAAAGTGGGTGGGGGGAAGAAAGACCCCTGAGTGCCCTGTCCCCTGCACGGGCTGGGGTCCCCTCCCCGCTGAGCGCCCCGTGCCCTGCTCACAGTTCAGCTGCTGCGGGGGCGTCTCCTACAAGGACTGGTCCCAGAACATGTATTTCAACTGCACGGCCACCAACCCGAGCCGTGAGCGCTGCTCCGTGCCCTTCTCCTGCTGCCTGCACGATGCCAACCAGGTGAGCCCTGGGGTGGGCACAGGGGACCCTGCCCTGGGCCTCAGTTCCCCTTCCTCGGAGCTGTGCTCAGCCTGGAGCCCTTCCCAAGGACAGGGAACAACTGATGGCAATGTAGGGATCCCAAATCCTCCCTTTGTGTTTGGGACTTCCATCCCATCTTCTGGGTTTGGGAGCCCAATTTCAGTCTCTGGGTTTGGGAGCCTGATTCCACCCTCTGGGTCTGGGACCCCAATTTCACCCTCTGGGTCTGGGACCCCAATTTCACCCTCTGGGTTTGGGACCCCAATTTCAGCCTCTGGGTTTGGGTTCCCCAGTTCCACCCTCTGCGTTTGGGTTCCCCAATTTCACCCTGTGGGTTTGGGGTCCCCAGTTCCACCTTCTGGGTTTGTGTCCTCATCTCACTCTCTGGGTTTGGGACCCCAGTTCCACCCACTGGGTTTGGGTTCCCCAGTTCTACCCTCCAGGTTCAGGTCTGCAATTCCACCCTGTGGATTTGGGACCCCATCCCACCCTCTGGATTTGGGTTCCCCATCCCACTCTCTGGATTTGGGTTCTCCATCCCACTCTCTGGGTTTGGGGACTCCTGGGTGGGGATGCTGTGGTGAGGTGGAGGTGAATTCCTCCCTCTCCCTCGCTGGGATTGTCTCTTTGGGGGCAGGTGGCCCTGGAGAGCTGGGGTGGGGACACTTGAGTAGGGGACAGGGCAAGGGCCACAGCTCCTGGTCACCCCACAGCTGCCCCCCAAGAGCAGGGACCCCGGTGTGCTGTGTCCCCAGCCCCTCTGAGCTCTGTCCCCTGTCCCAGACCGTCATCAACACCATGTGTGGCCACGGGATGCAGGCCAGGGGCTACCTGGAGGCCAGTGCCTTCATCCACACCAACGGCTGCATCGACAAGCTGGTCAACTGGATCCACAGCAACCTCTTCCTGCTGGGGGGCATCACCCTGGGGCTGGCGCTGCCCCAGGTACGGCCACGGGCACTGGGCGGGTCAAGGGTCCATCCCAAAGCTCTGTTTTATGGGTTTTAGTGGGGTGTTACTGTAATGGTGTGGGTGATGGCAAGGGGGAGAGTTGGGATGGGATTTGGGGTGGGGGCGATGGAGGTGTCAGGCATGGGGGGCACGGGGTGGCACTGCCTGGTGTCCCTCAGCACCTTCCTCTGCTCTTCCTCTTTCTCACCCTCTCCTCTTCCTCTTTCTCTCCCTCCTCCCTCTTGCTCTTTCTCTCCCTTTCTCTTGCTTTCTTTTCCTTCCCCTTCCTCTCCCACTTCCCTCTCCCCATTCCCTTTCCTCTCTTGCTTCCTTCCCTCTTCCCCCCTTTCTTGTCCCTTCTCCTTTTTCTCCCCTTCCTTTTCCTCTCCCTTCTCTCTCTCCTTCCCTTTATCTCTTCCCCTCACCCTCTCCCCATCCTTTCCCTCTCCTCTATTGCTCTTTCATCCTCCCCTCCCTCTCCCTATGTATCCCACTTCCTCTTGCCTTGCCCTTCCTCTCCCCCTCCTTTTCCTCTCCCTTGTCTCTCTCCTTCCCTTTATCTCTTCCTCTCACTCTCTCCCCATCCTTTCCTTCATCGCCCTTTCCTTCTCCTCTCCCTCTCCCTCTCCCTATCTATCCCCCTTTCTCTTACCTTCCTCTTCCTCTCCTCCTTTTCCCACTCTCTCCCTCTCTCTTTCCCTTCCTCTGTCCCTGTCCCCTCTGTCCCCTCCAGCTGGTGGGCATCGTCCTGGCTCAGCTCCTCATCAACCAGATCCGCGACCAGATCAAGCTGCAGCTCTACAACCAGCAGCACCGGGCAGACCCGTGGTACTGATCCCGCAGCTCCGGGATCAAAACCAACTTCCCCCCAAACCATTCCCGAGCCCCGGATCCGCGGGAGGAGCCGGAGGGGCTTTGCTGGAGAAAACGAAATGCGGATCAACGGACAGGAACGTGCAGGGACCGCGGACACTCCGTGCCTTTGGCAGGCGGGATGAGCTGAGCTGAGCTGAGCTGAGCTGAGCTGGGCTGAGCTGAGCTGAGCTGAGCTGAGCTGAAGCAGCCCCGGGGAATCGCCGTCTGTCCGTCCGTCCGTCCATCCGGTGCACAAAGCTCTGCGCTGGGATGAGCTTCCCTCCCCGCGTGTGCTGCCGGAGGAGGAGGAGGACATTTGTCTGTCTGTCTGTCTGTCTGTCTGTCTGTCTGCGTACCGAGCTGCCTTCGCCCCGGCTGGGCTGTGGAACCGGGGCTGTTCCCCGCAGCGCCGGATCCGTGTTGGGGACAGGGGACAACCGAGGGTCCCCCCGGTGTCCCCAGTGCTCGGAGCCGCTTCCCGTGCCTTTCACGGACAATAATAAAGAGCCGAGGCCGGACTCTGCCGGGCTGTGCCGAGGACACCGCGGTGGCTCTGGGGACAGGGGAGGCCACCCCTGTTCCATCACCGCGCTGGGAGACCCAAAAATCAGGGGAAAAAGGGGCTGAGAAACAGCGCGGGCCTGGCCGCCGCCTCTCGGAGCTGTCGCAAACCCGTGGGTGGAGTTTTGGGGTTGTTTTTTTTTGGTTTTTTTTTTCTGTTTAATTTTTTCTTTCTGCTCRGGCTGGGTGGTCCCTCCCGCGGAGGGAGCCGGGATGCGGCCCAGCGCCCGGTTCTTTGTGTGCGGCCGGGAGGCTTCTCTCTCCCAAAAAAAAGCCTCATTTTTGGCCTTTTTTCCCCTCAAAATCACCCTCATTCCCTGCCGAAATGTGGCTTCTTCCATGAAAAAGTGATTTTTTTTCCTCCCCGCTCTGAGGAATGACACTTCCACGCAAAAAAAAAAGTTATTTTTTTGCCCTCCCTAAAACTTCTCCCCCCAAAAAACAAGTTTAATCCAAAAAGTAACTGCTCTCCAAAAAAGTGGCTTTTCACAAAAAAAAATTATCTTTTTTTTTCCCCTCAAAAGCAATTCTCTCCCCCATAAAGGGACTAGTCCCCAAAAAACAACTTTTCTCCCCCCAAAAGTGTCTTTTATCCCCCCAAACTGATTTCCCCCTCAAAAAAAGTAACCTGCCCCCTAACAAAATGAATTTCCTCCCCAAAAATCAACTTCTTTCCCCCAGAAATTGTCTTTCCTCTCCTAAAATTGATTTTTTCACCCATAAAAGTGCTCCCCCTTCAAAAAAGTAACTTTCCCTCAAAAAAAGCGCAGTTTTTGCCCCTGAAAAGTTACTTTTATCCCCAAAAAAGTAATATTTCTCTTTAAAAAGGAACTTTTCTCTCCCCAAAAGTGTCTCTTGTCCCCAAAAAGGGACTTMTCTTCCCCCAAATGGGAACTTTTCTTTCTCAATCAGTGCTTTTTGTCCCCTAAAAATGACTTTTGTTCCCCCCAAACCAACTTTTCTCATCCCAAAAGTGGATTTATTGCCCCAAAGACAACTTTGCACCTCCAGAAAATAACTTTTCACTCACAAAGGCCTTTTCATCACAAAGACATTTTATTCCACAAAAAAGGGACCTTTTTCCTCACACAAAGTGGCTTTTCCCTCACAAAACTGACATTTCCTCATAAGAAGAGAGGTTTTCCTCACAAGACTGATTTTTTTCCTGACAAAAAAGAACTTTTTCTTCAGAAAAAAGAACTTTTCTCTCACGAAATGCGACTTTTCTCATAACGTGTGAATTTTTCCTCACAGAAAGGAACTTYTCCCTCAGAAAAAGGAACCTTTTCCTCAGAAAAAAGTGATTTTTTTTCCTGACAATAAGCAAATTTTTCCTCACGAAAAGGAACTTTTTCCTCACAAAGTGACTATTTTCCTCACTAGTGAATTTTTCCTCACAAAAAGGAACGTTTTCCTCATAAAATGTGACTTTTTTCTCACWAAAAGGAACCTTTCCCTCAGAAAAAGTGACTTTTCCTCACAAAAAGAAATTTTTCTTCAAAAAAAGGAACTTTTCCTCACAAAAAAACAACCTTTTCCCTCACTGAAGAAACTTTATCTTCAAAAAAACAACTTTTCCCTCACAAAAAGGAACCTTTTCCTCAGAAAAAGTTACTTTTCCTCACAGAAAGAACTTTTTCTTCAAAAAAAGGAAACTTTTCCTCATAAAAAACAACTTTTTCCTCACTAGAAGAAACTTTATCTTCCAAAAAAAAGACCTTCCCTCACAAAAAGTGGCTTTTCTCTCAGAAAAAGTAGTCTTTTCCTCAGAAAAAAGTAACTTTTCCTCACAAAAAGAACTTTTTCCTCCAAAAAAGAAACTTTTCCTTACAAAAAGTGACTTTTCCCCTCACAAAAATGAACCTTTTCCTCACAAAAAGAACTTTTTCCTCAAAAAAAAAAGGAACTTTTCCCTCAGAAAAAGTAGTGTTTTCCTCAAAAAAAGCAACTTCTCCTCACCAAAACAACTTTTTTCCACACAAAACGAACTTTTTCCCCACAAAGGCCACTCTTCCCTTCCAAAAAAAAATAACTTTCCCCTCACAAAAAGCGCCTTTCCCCTCACAAAAAGCGCCTTTCCCCTCACAAGCCGCGTCTCTTACCCTCCGCAGCGCTTCCCCCGCGGTCCCTCCCTCAGCCCGCCCTGGCGGGGGGCGCGGGCCGGGCCGAGCTCCGGGCGGCGGCGGCGGAGGAGGAGGAGGAGGAGGAGGAGGAGCAGCAGCAGCAACAGCAGCGGGGCCGCTCCGCTCCGCTCGCTCCCGGCGAGCCCAACAAAGGCGGCGGGGCCATGGCGGGCCCCTCGCCCCGCTGCGAGCCGCCCTAAGCCCGCCGAGCTCCGCCGCGATGTGGCCGGGGTGCGGCGGGCGGCGCTGGGCTCTGGCTCTGGCTCTGGCGCTGGCTCTGAGCGGCCGCTGCCCCGCCGCCCCCAACGCCTCGGCCGGGCCCCCGCGCTGCCGCCGCCCCGCTCCCTGCGAGCGGCTCCGCTTCGGAGCCTGCCTGGGCTCGGCGCTGCCCTACGCCGCCACCTCCACGCTGCTGGCCACCGACTCCGCCTCGCAGGAGGAGGCGCACGGGAAGCTGCTGCTCTGGTCCGGTACGGACGGGACGGTACCGGGAGAGGGGAGAGTGAGGGACAGGCCCGGGCGTGGGGATGGAGGGGGATGGGGAGAGTTTGGGTGTAGTGTGGAGGGGGTGGGATGTTTTGGGGCTGGGGATGGGTACGGTATGGAAAACTATAGCAGGGGGATGGGTACAGTATGGAAAAGTATATAGCACTGGGCTGGGGGGTGGTACAGTATAGAAAACTGTATAGAGGGGGATTGGAGATGGGTACAGTATGGAAAAGTGTATAGAGGGGGCTGGAGATGGGTACAGTATGGAAAACTATAGCAAAGGGCCGGGGAGGGGTACAGTATAGAAAACTGTGTAGAGGGGACGTGGGGATGGGTACAGTATGGAAAAGTGTATAGCACTGGGCTGGGGAGGGGTACAGTATGAAAACTGTATAGCAAAGGGCTGGGGAGGAATGCAGTATAGAAAACTGTATAAAGAGGACGTGGGGATGGGTACAGTATGGAAAAGTGTATAGAGGGGGAGTGGGGAATGGGTACAGTATAGAAAAGTGTATAGCAAAGGGCTGGGGAGGGGTACAGGATGGAAATCTGTATAAAGGGGACATAGGGATGGGTACAGTATGGAAAAGTGTATAGAGGGGGAGTGGGGATGGGTACAGTATGGAAAAGTGTATAGAGGGGGACGTGGGGATGGGTACGGTGTGGAAAAGTGTATAGCACTGGGCTGGGAAGGGGTACAGTATAGAAAACTGTATGGAGGGCATGTGGGGATGGGTACAGTACGGAAAACTGTATAGAGGGGGAGTGGGAATGGGTATAGTATAGAAAACTGTATAGCAAAGGGCTGGGGAGTGGTACAATGTAGAAAACTGTATAGAGGGGATGTGAGGATGGATACAGTATGGAAAAGTGTATAGAGGAGGAGTGGGAATGGGTATAGTATGGAAAAGTGTATAGCACAGGGCTGGGGAGGGTGCAGTATGGAAAACTATATAGAGGGAGTGGGGATGGGTACAAGATGAAAATCTGTAAAACAGTGGGGATGGGTACAGTATAGAAAACTGTATGGTAAAGAGTTGGGGATGGGTAGAGTATGGAAAACTAGAGGGAACGTGGGGATGGGTACAGTATGGAAAAGTGTATAGCCGGAGGTGGATTCAGTAGAGAAAACTGTAGTGGGGAAATAGGGATGGGTACAGCATGAAAAAATGTATAACAGGGTGCTGGGGATGGGTACAGTATGGAAAAGTGTATAGAGCGGGAGTGGAGAGGGGTACAGTATGGAAAANGGAAAAGTGTATAGAGCGGGAGTGGAGAGGGGTACAGTATGGAAAATTGTGTAACAGGGTGCTGGGGTTGGGTACAGTATGGAAAAGTGTATAGAAGGGGAGTGGAGAGGGGTACAGTATGGAAAAGTGTATAGATGGGGAGTGGAGAGGGGTACAGTATGGAAAATTGTGTAACAGGGTGCTGGGGTTGGGTACAGTATGGAAAAGTGTATAGATGGGGAGTGGAGAGGGGTACAGCATGGAGGGGAGCAGGAGAGTGGTGGATAGGAGATGGGAGCAGTACAGAAAACTGTATCAGGGGCCTGGGGTGGGTACATACAGAAAATGGTCTATGAGAAGACAGAAAATGGGGGACCCAGTGGGAGGTGGCCGTRCCCCAGGGGTGACAGCGCTGTCCCCTCCCCGCAGGCCTGCGCAACGCCCCGCGCTGCTGGGACGTCATCCAGCCCCTGCTCTGCGCCGTCTACATGCCCAAGTGTGAGGATGGGCAGGTGGAGCTGCCCAGCCAGACCCTGTGCCAGGCCACCCGGGCACCCTGCACCATCGTGGAGCGCGAGCGCGGCTGGCCCGACTTCCTCAAGTGCACCACTGACCGCTTCCCCGAGGGCTGCCCGGTACGGCGTGGGTGCTGGGCATGGGAAGGGAAAGGAAAGGCACTTTGCGGGGAGAAAAGGGTTGGYATGGGTCAGCCTGGAAAGGTGAAGGGTCCAGGGAGAGCTCAGAGCACCTTCCAGGGGCTCCAGGAGAGCTGGAGAGGGACCGGGGCCAAGGGCTGCAGGGACAGGACACAGGGAATGGTTCGGAGTGGAAAAGGGGAGATTGGGGTGGGATCTGGGGAAGGAATTCCTGCCTGGGATGGAATTCCCAGAGAATTCCTGGATTCCTTTGAGTGCCCAAGGAAGGCCAGGCTGGACATTGGGGCTGGGAGCAGCCTGGGACAGTGAGGGTGTCCCTGCCATGGCAGGGGTGGCACTGGGTGGGCTCTGAGGTCCTTTCCACACAAACCATTCCATGACGATTCCATGAAACCCATCTGTCCCCTGTCCTCCCCGGGGAACTGATGTCCCTCTTGGCCATGATGGTGTCTCCTTCTCCTTCTCCTCCATCTCCCCTTTCTCCTCCATCCTCTCCTCCATCCTCTCCTCCATCCTCTCCTCCATCCTCTCCTCCATCCTCTCCTCCATCCTCTCCTCCATCCTCTCCTCCATCCTCTCCTCCATCCTCTCCTCCATCCTCTCCTCCATCCTCTCCTCCATCCTCTCCTCCATCCTCTCCTCCATCCTCTCCTCCATCCTCTCCTCCATCCTCTCCTCCATCCTCTCCTCCATCCTCTCCTCCATCCTCTCCTCCATCCTCTCCTCCATCCTCTCCTCCATCCTCTCCTCCTTCTCCTCCTTCTCCTCCATCATTTCCTCCTCCTCCTCCTCCTCCTCCTCCTCACATCCTCATTTCCCCTGGGGCAGAACGAGGTGCAGAACATCAAGTTCAACAGCTCGGGGCAGTGCGAGGCGCCGCTGGTGAGGACCGACAACCCCAAGAGCTGGTACGAGGACGTGGAGGGCTGCGGCATCCAGTGCCAGAAYCCGCTGTTCACCGAGAAGGAGCACCGCGAGATGCACGTCTACATCGCCGCCTTCAGCTCCGTCACCATCTTCTGCACMTTCTTCACCCTGGTGAGATACAGGATCATGGAGTTTTGTCACCAGAATGTGACCAGGCACCGAGCTGTCCCTTTTTCCATCCCCAGGCCACGTTTGTYGCCGACTGGAGGAACTCCAACCGCTATCCTGCTGTCATCCTGTTCTACGTCAACGCCTGTTTCTTCGTGGGCAGCATCGGCTGGCTGGCGCAGTTCATGGATGGTGCCCGTGACGAGATCGTGTGCCGGGCTGACGGCACCATGCGGCTGGGGGAGCCCACGTACGTGTCACCTTTGTCCCCAGCCCAACCCCATAGCTGTCCCCAGCACCATGGAGGTTCTGGGGTTCCCTGGACGGTGTCCCCTCGAGGCAGTCGGTGACGTTTTCACYTCTCCGCAGCTCCAACGAGACGCTGTCGTGCGTCATCATCTTCGTCATCGTGTACTACTCGCTGATGTCGGGGGTCATCTGGTTTGTCATGCTCACCTACGCCTGGCACACGTCCTTCAAGGCGCTGGGCACCACCTACCAACCGCTGCTGGGCAAGACCTCCTACTTCCACCTCATCACCTGGTCCATCCCCTTCGTGCTCACCGTGGCCATTCTGGCCGTGGCGCAGGTAACGGGGCCACCATTGGGAGGTGATGGTTCATTCAAGGTGACACCCACAGCCAGCTGACCCTGCTGTCCCTGTCCCTGTCCCTGCCAGGTGGACGGTGATTCTGTCAGCGGCATCTGCTTCGTGGGCTACAAGAACTATCGCTACCGAGCCGGCTTCGTGCTGGCACCCATCGGGCTCGTCCTCATCGTGGGGGGCTATTTCCTCATCCGGGGTAGGTGTGGGCTCTGGGAGGGGACAGGGTGACCATGGGTGTCCCCACAGCCTGACCCCATCCTCATCCACCACAGGGGTCATGACACTCTTCTCCATCAAGAGCAACCACCCTGGGCTGCTGAGCGAGAAGGCGGCCAGCAAGATCAACGAGACCATGCTGCGCCTGGGTAAGGAGCTCCCCTGGGATTGGAGCAGGAATGGGGATTTTTTGTCCCTTCAGGGGTGGCAGCAGCAGGGGACAAAGCTGTGGTGATGGTGGCACAGCCCCAGAGCGGTGTCTTTGTCTCTGGATTTGGCTGAACCGGGGATGTCCCACTTCCCTTCCAGGAATCTTCGGTTTTTTGGCGTTTGGCTTTGTTTTCATCACCTTTGGCTGCCATTTCTACGACTTCTTCAACCAGGCCGAGTGGGAGCGCAGCTTCCGGGAATATGTCCTGTGAGTGGCACGGTGCCAGGAGGGCGTGAGGGGACACTGGTGGCACCCAGCGCCTGGCAGAGCGGGCAGCCCRTGTCCCCCACTTCGATGCCACCAGTCCTGTCCTGACAGCGCTGTCCCCACGTGTCCCTGTTGGCAGGTGCGAGGCCAACGTGACCATCGCCACGCAGACCAACAAGCCCATCCCCGAGTGTGAGATCAAGAACCGGCCCAGCCTCCTGGTGGAGAAGATCAACCTGTTCGCCATGTTCGGCACCGGCGTCTCCATGAGCACCTGGGTGTGGACCAAGGCCACCCTGCTCATCTGGAAGCGCACCTGGTGCAGGTGGGACCCCCAGGGTGGCTCCRTGGAGCCCTTCCTGCCCCATCCAGTGGGATTTTGGAGGACATTCCTGGCTGTTTGTCCCTCAGCTCAGGAATGGGGTGGCCTCTCCTCTGCACATTTGTGGGACACCTCCATGCACMGGGGCCCCATTTCCCAGCCTGGTGTCCCCATCTGGAATGGGACAGAGAGATAGGGAGGGTCTCTGTACCCCTGGCTGTGTCACCCATGTCCCCCCCTGTCCTCTCGTTGTCCCCAGGCTGACGGGGCAGAGCGATGACCAACCCAAGAGGATCAAGAARAGCAAAATGATCGCCAAAGCCTTTTCCAAGCGCAAGGAGCTGCTGCGCGACCCGGGCCGGGAGCTGTCCTTCAGCATGCACACCGTGTCCCACGATGGCCCCGTGGGTACGTGCCCGGGGCAGGGGACACCCCAGCAGCACCCCGGGGTCCCCCAAAATCCCACCTTGACCTGATCCTCTTGTCACCACAGCCGGTTTGGCGTTCGACATCAACGAGCCGTCGGCGGACGTGTCCTCAGCGTGGGCTCAGCACGTCACCAAGATGGTGGCCAGGAGAGGAGCCATCCTGCCCCAGGACATCTC
>JBAGAE010000887.1:9544-21126 GCA_037014365.1 Malurus splendens
CCCATGAATATTCTGGAACAGTCTGAACCGTTGGCCACCGTTGGCCAACAGCCAGCAGGTGCAGTAACGGTTCCAGTGGGGCACTGTCCCGAGTACCCTCGTGGCCATGAGAACCACTAATGTAACTGTATGGCAGAGGGGAGTCAGCACGCACGACCTGCAACGGCAGAATTACCATAAAAGGCATTACATATCGCTAGTAGGATTTCATGAACGTTAAGTTACTGTTATTCTCGTTGGAAAAAGCGTTATGTTTGACAGTTGTTACTGTTGGAAAGTCTGGTTATAAAAACACTCCCGTGCGCGTAATAAATCTGAGAGTGTATGTTCTACCACATCCACGAGGTCGTTTCTGTCTCTCTCCTGTCGCCTGACAAATGGTTGCTCCAATGAATTGGTGAACACCGACATGATCGGGACGGCATAGACGCAGGTCATGGCACCCGAAAACCACGGTTAGGAGACGTAAAACCCAGTCAGGTCCCAAGAAGCTGGGATGGCAAAAGTGCCGAGGGAGTAAACCACGGTACCGTGCCCTGAGTGCTTCAAGGGAAGGCTCAGCTCACCAATTTATAAGGAGTCTCGGGTCTCTAGCAGCGGGGACGTCAAAAGTGCCGGAGGAATAAATCCTGGTACCGTGACCTGGGTGCTTCAAAAGGAAGTGCTCGGCCGACAACAATCGCCGCCGGAACCATGGAAAAGGCTGCTACAGTGCGCTGGAATGGGATGGAAAGGCAAGCGGCTCATTTACTCATCTGCTTTTTAGAAAAGCGTCAGGTTAGGGGGTTAGATCTCCATAGGGAGATTCTAGAATTATTAAATTATGCTTGCAATCAGGGTTGTTTTCGAAACCCATCTACTATATTTAATGTAACTGAATGGAGAAAACTCTCTGATAAAATATGGGATGCTTTGTCAGGAGACGATGGGACAGCTGAGAGAATGGGAAAGCTATACACAATAGTCATAAGTGAGCTGTTCCGGTACTGGGCAGAAAGGAAGGCAGCTTGTCAAATTAATACTATGCAGGGGGAAAATTTGGAAACTACCTTTAACTATTACTGCTGTCCCCTACCCCCCACCGCATCTTCCGTTAGGCTATGGCCACCCGCTAACCCAGGGACAAATGGGCCTAACCCTGTACCTGGGGAAAAGGGGCCCACGCGGCCGTCCATGCCCCCTCCGCCGGTGTCCCCACCATGATGTCTCAGCTATGGGGCAGGAAGTGACCCGGCAGAGGTCACCATGCAAGGCGGTATGGGAGCCCCTGGGGCTGAAGGTGACCAGGCTAGGGCCATCACCCGGAAGCGGAGGGATATGTGGGCCGCTGTAGCTAAAGATTGTTTAAATAGCGGAGACACGGAGGGCCTAAATGTGGTCAAAGACCTCGCATGTCCTGTATTTTTTAATCCAAAATGACAGGGAGAAATAGATGCTACCATTACCACTCTAGACTGCAAGATTTTATCACAAGTGCGAGCTACAGTCAGTCAATTCGGGGTTACAAGTGAGCCGGTAAAACAAATGCTCAATTATATTTGGGGGACACTGCTTTTGCTGCCAGCTGATGGCCGGGGTATCTCAAAACTTATTTTTATACAACATCAGCAGCTTTTATTTAATGCACACTGGCAGGCTTTATGCCAACAACGTGTAATGACCCCTCGAGCCCCGGAGGACCCGCTCCAGGGAGTAACCTTGGATGAACTGCTGGGTCGGRGGCCTCACTTACATACTGAGACACAGGTCCTGATGGGCCCAGCTAAATGTAGGGAATCTATGTGCCTGGCAAGAATGGCTATAGATAAAATAAAGGAAGCAGGAGGCATTCCAACATTTATGGGGATAAAGCAGGGGCGAGATGAAGCTTTCGGTAGCTTTATAGATAAAGTTGCTTCTGCTATCCAGAAAGCTGGTTTCCCTGACTATTTAAATACTATTATGCTTAAACATTGCGCACTTCAGAACTGAAATTCCATCACTAGAAGCATATTAAGTATGTTAGGTGCTAATTGGACTATCGAGGAAGCTCTTGAGTGTGTTGCTAATTTTCCAGTGGCGCCACAGGCAATGCTAGTGGAGGATATTACGGAGCTAGGAATAGGGATAAAAGAGCAGGCACAGGCTAGTCAAAGCCAAGTTCTAGTCACCCTCGCACCTCTCCAAACCGCTGCAGCATTCAGGCCCAAGGCTTCGTTCAGCGATTGAACAAGATGCTACCGCTGCGGACTGCTTGGCCATTCTCGACGGGAATGTCAGGTCCCAGGAATTTGGTGTTCCAAGTGCCGTTCAAACTCTCACAGCGCCCGAGTGCCATCGGTGACCGGGAAACTCCGAAGTCAGCGTGCCGAACCGCCACAGCAGCCGCGCTCCGACACAAGTAGCTGCTGTAACCCAGCAACCTGCTCCTCCAGCCTGCAACCCGCCACCGAGGGAAGTCTCAGCTTGGACCTGGCAGCCTCTGTAACTAAAACATTAATGACTCCTAAGCCCCTGAAAGTCCCAAGCAGAATAAAGGGACCAGTTGTCATCGACAGGCAAGCAGTGGGAGCCCGTTTTCTGGGACGATCGTCTGCTTCTATGTTAGGATTGTTTGTGTTACCAGGGGTTATTGATACAGACTGCACAGGGGAAATTTATATTATAGTACACACTCTGTTTCCTCCACTACATATTGCAAAGGGCCAAAGGATTGCTCAGTTAGTTCCTCTGGAGCAACTAAAAAAAGCCCTGCCTCCACATTGTCAGCAAGGCTTGGGGACCAAGGATTTGGCTCCACGGGGAGGGGCTTGTTCTACTGACTTTAGATTTAAGTAACCGACCTAAACACGGTGTTACATTGGAGTTTCGGGGAGAATTAATAACTCTCCGAGGTCTCCTGGACACGGGGGCTGATGCCAGTATAATCTCTTTGGTGTGCTGGCCAAAGACCTGGACCCTACAACCAGCCATGACAGCTGTTACAGGTGTGGGAGGTTTGACACTGGCACAAAAGTCGCTGTCATTATTAGTTACTATAAATGGCAAATCACTACAAAATATCTTTTCTGTGATACCACTGCCTCCCAGCGTGCAGTGCTTAATTGGTCATGACATACTCTCACAACTGGGGGTTGTACTTACCAACAAGCACCCTTTGGGCTAGCAGCAATTGCTTGGACTTTCCCCATCCCACTTACTTGGACCGTTAATTCTCCGGTGTGGTTTAAGCAATGGCCTCTAAAAAGGGAAAGTCTTATACAAGCCCACAGGTTAGTTCAAGAGCAATATAACCAGGGACATTTAAAGCTCTCCAAAAGCCCATGGAACACCCCCATATCCGTTATAAAAAAGAATTCTGGAAAATATAGATTATTACATGATCTAAGAGAAGTTAACAATCAAATGGAGCCCATGGGGGCCCTGCAACCGGGTTTGCCCAACCCTGCTATGTTACCATGCAACTGGCCGTTACTGGTAATAGACCTTAAAGATTGTTTCTTTACCATCGAATTACATCCACAAGACACTAAAACATTTGCATTCACACTTCCTGCCCTTAACAGGGAAGGGCCTGACCAACCCTTCGAATGGGTGGTTCTAACACAGGGAATGCGTAACAGTCCAACTTTGTGTCAACTTTATGTAGATAATGCGCTATGTCCCATTCACCAGGCCTGGCCAGACATGATTGTGTACCACTATATGGACGACATTTTATTCGCTCAGGAACAATCATTTTCCAATGCCCAGATACAAACCATCTACAAGGCACTAAAAACACAGGGTCTGGTAATTACCCCGGAGAAAGTCCAGCTCACACAAGCATGGCAGTATCTAGGTTGGTCTCTAACCAACAGTATAGTCACACCAAAAAAACTGTACCTAAAGACCAAGATAACTACATTACACGAGGCCCAGAAATTGCTCGGGGACCTGCAATGGTTAAGACCAATGGTAGGAATCCCAAATGAGCTATTAGATAAGCTGCGGCCCCTCCTAAAAGGTACAGACCCTACTAAACCAGTAACTGTTACTAATGGCCAACAGGTAGTTTTAAGCCAGGTTGTGGACTATGTCATAGCTGGAAGCGTAAGTAGAAGAGACCCTGAGTTACCTATAAACCTCACAATATGGTATGGGGAAAAAAAATCTACTAGGGGCACTAACACAACATCATAAGAAAACAGAAAAAATATGGGTTATTGGAATGGTTGTTCCCCTCATTGCAAAAATAAAACATTTTTTAAAAAAATTGGAATGTTAGCAGAGCTCATTAAGATAGGCAGGGAAAGACCGCTGCAAATAACAGGTATGGAACCAGAAAACCTCTGGATCCCTATGAAAAAAGACACTTTGACATGGTACCTTAACAACAGCATGGAGCTGCAAGAAGCTCTGCTAGGAGCAGGATGTGTCATAGCCATGAATAGAGTTCTGGATCCACCATTACAATGGCTGGGACAGTGGGAATGGATGGCATGTCCTAGGAGATCAGTAGTCCCACTGCCAAATGCAATTACCGTATTCACAGATGCAGGGAGAAGATCAAGGACATGGAAACAAGAAGGACAGTGCAAACAACACATTATTGCTGCTACCACAGGAGACTCACTGTAGACCATGGGACTGGCAGCTGTGGTATGGGCTATGCTGAATATAGCTGAGCCCCTCAACATTGTTAAAGATTCTCTGTATGTAACCGGAGTATGTGAAAGGATAGAGGATGCATCTATCTGAGAAGTGCAAAATAAAAGGTTACAAAAACTGTTCATGACATTACAAAAAGCAATCATGCTACGAGAGCAGACTTCCACTGTTATCCACATCAGGAGTCATAAATGGGACATAGGACTGGGTGAGAGTAACGCCAGGGCCGACAGTTTATATGCCAGGGCCGACAGTGTTCAGCAGCCCAGGTGACGCCCATACCCCAACAGGTGCATGCCAGAGAGGCACATTCAATATTCCATCAAAATGCTAAGGGTCTACACCGAGAGTTTCAGATTCCCATCAGTGAAGCGAGAACCATAGTCAGAGCGTGTCCTATCTGCAGCCACCACAACAGGGGCTGTGGCTTGGGACTAGGGGTTAACCCTCGTGGTTTGGAGACAAATGAAATCGTGCAGATGGATGTTATTCATGTGCCTGAATTTGGCAAGATCAAGTATGTACATGTTACAATCAACACTTACAGTCATTTTATATGGGCAACGGCATAGGCAGGAGAAAAAACTATCCACGTCGAACGACATCTTTGTAGTTGTTTTGCAGTCAAGGGAACACCACAAAAGGTCAAGACTGACAATGGACCAGCCTACACCAGTAAAAGATTTGAGCAGTTTTTGTGTCCCTGGGGAATAGAGATTGCGACAGGTATCCCTAATTCTCCCACCGGAGAAGCCATCATAGAAAGGGCCCATGGTACCTTAATGAAACTTCTAAAGAAGTATTCTGATGTGGGAGACTCCCAGGGAAGGCTGTCGAAATGTCTCTTTGTCTTGAACTACCTATGCATCTTTGGGAATAGCGAAATGCCTGTTGTCGTCAAACACCATCAATGGACTGACAAAGAGAAGAAACCAGAAGTCTGGGTTAGGTACCGGGATCCAAAGACAGGCCTTTGGCAGGAGCCGGCAAAAGTGCTGTACTGGGGTCGAGGATATCTTTGTGTTTCCTCACCCACAGGCCCCCTTTGGGTACCGGCAAGATGAACCAAGGTGGCAATCCCCGAGGTGCCTGCACCTACATCTAGTGACGAAAAATCGAATGAGGACAAGGAAGAGGACGCCACTGATCTTCCTATTTGCCAAGGAGACATACCGGATTTGTTAAAGGACTGACAGAAGAGGTGGAAGAAGAAAGGCTGTCGACAAGCCTGACAAAGTATTGAACTGTTTTGTTAAGCTGTATTGTTGCTCTGTTCTTGTTGCTTATTTTGTTGTTCTATTCTGTTCTTGTTGTTCTTGTTATTGATGCCATGCATAAAGTTTTGCCTTCTGATATGTTTGACAGTTTTGCTCTCGCAGGTCCTTCGAGCTGACTTGACCATTTTTAAAAGAAAACTGGGGAGATGTGGTAGGCCTATCTAAGGCCTGGTCAGGGGAGAGAAGGCCCGTGAATGTTCTGGAACAGTCTGAACCGTTGGCCACCATTGGCCAACAGCCGGCAGGTGCAGTAACGGTTCCAGTGGGGCACTGTCCCGAGTACCCTCGTGGCCGTGAGAACCACTAATGTAACTAAATGGCAAAGGGAGTCAGCACGCACGCCCTGCAATGGCAGAATTACCATATAAGGCATTACATATCGTTAGTAGGAGTTGATGAACGTTAAGTTACTGTTATTCTCGTTGGAAAAAGCGTTATGTTTGACAGTTTTTGCCGTTGGAAGGCCTGGTTATAAAAACTCTCCCGTGCGCGCAATAAATCTGAGAGAGTGTTCTACCAGATCCACGAGGTCATTTCTGTCTCTCTTCCGTCACCTGACAAATGGTTGCTCCGACATTTTTCAAAATTGTATGTATAATGAACATTCTCATGTTACCTTTTTGCCGCTTATAAAGCTATGTAGTGTTATAGGACACCCTATTTTTAAAAAAATCAATAGGAGCAGACATATTTTAAGTTACATTCCAGAACCCATTAATTTATTACAACTCATACTATGCACAAGAAYCAGTGCTTACTCTGRTAAGGTRTAAGTTCTTTGTTTTTCTTCTGTTTGTTCCTTCATTGGAACTCTGAGCAAATTAAACATTTCTACTGTACTTTACTGCTTCCTGTCTGCATGCATCCACATGATTTGATTGATGAGTGAAAGCTGTAAACCCAATATTATTGAGCAGTAAACAAGAAACTCATGTTCTTACATGCAGTGCAAGGAAGTCTTAGTACCATCCTACTCTAAGTATCATCTTAACCCAGATTCTTTCACCACCAGTCTAGTTGGGATAGTTCCAGAGTTGCAAGACAATGCACTGATTTTGTAAAAATGTCTATTTGGCTGTAAATACTGTGATGTTAAAGGTGAATCTGGCTTAAGATGAATACCTAGTGCTGCTTCTAAGACAGAGCCCAGCCTAGAGTCACTAAGAACCTAGGAAAGAAAAGGCTCTGAGTTATTTCTTTAGTTAGGTTACACTGCATTTCATTGGGAGACAGATCTTTTCTGAGGCTTGCTGGATTTTCACTTAATTTTTTATCAGACTTGCACAAATTTGTTCTCAATAGACAAATATAAGCCCCCTACATTGAGGACGAAAATATCTATTGCTACAAAATTAAATTAAGATCCAGGTAATTGATTCCTTCTATTTCTACTTTTTCTGCTATTGATAAGGGCCTTTAGTTTGCTGTAGTCCCCTCTCATCTTCTGGGATTCTTCCCTCTGCTGCCCTGCCTGCCTGCTGTCTTTGCAGTACTGGTTGATCATCTGCATCTCCGAGTGGCTGAAAGCTCCCACAAAGTCCTTGGGGTGGAACTGCAGTGCCCTCACCGAGCTGGCCCAGGTCCAAGGGGACCACTTGTCACTCATGACAGCCACCATCTCTGAGTCCAGCACTTTGAAGTTGATCTTTGCCAAGGTCTGCTTGAAGCTGTTCTCTGTGGCGATGCAGTGGTAAAGCCCTCGGTCGCTGTCCTGCACCGAGCGGATGAGGAGCCCGTGCTCAGTTGCGATGATCCTCTCGTTCAGCTTCACCTAGAGAGCAAAAAGGGCAGAAGGAACTTTTTAGRGAAGGTTCTAGAACAACAGAGTTACTTTCTTTCTTAAAKTYACWGTATTTTTATATATTTGTTTTCAAGAGACCACCAACATTGCTACCATTAGGAGAGAGCTTACCTCAAGGAAGGCAAGTGTTCCTAAAGAAAATTACTTATTTTTATTTCTTATGTTAGAATAAATTTTATCAGGATGAAGACAAAGATGAAAATCCAAAAACTACATGAAATAAGGATTTTCACATTGTTCAAATAGAAGAATTGAAGAAATAAACTTTTATTTGCCCTGTTGCACCCGTAAGTGCCTCTTTCAGCATAAGAGATTGCTGCTGAAGAAAGGTGCAGGGCTAGGGAGGCTAATTTGGCACTGAACTCAGGGTGGCTTCTGGTTAAATATTTTGACTTTGAGCAGGTTCCTGGGTATTAACTTCTGAATAATTCTATCTGCTCTGCAGAGTCTATAGCCTGGAATAAAAATTACCACCACAGTGGCCTCAGCTGGGACTTGGCTCACTGTTAACCAGGAGCACTGGTACTCTCCTATTTCCTTTCTGGCTTCAGACTCTGCACTGTCCCAGGAGATGGTCACATCATCTGGAAGAAGCAAGTTCCACAGCTTGATGAGTTATCATCCAATTATAAATGAATGTGCAGATGCCCCTCTGCATATCAGTGTGAAGTAAAAATTGCTAGTTCAATCTATTATGAAAGGAAACAGTGCTGGTATTTTTATGAATGGTATTTCTATTCTGCTACTGAACTTTGCATTGTATCTKGTTCTCYTGGGAAGCAATTTACTTATCATGGTATTCTGCTATTGTAAACTTTTGCAGACATTGTGGAAGATTTCCAGAAATCTGAGAGCTTTAAAAGTAACTAACACTTTGATTAGTTTAGTTTGCCTGTTTTTGAAATTGTATTGATTCTAATACAGTTATCGAACATAAGAACAAAATACAGAGATGTTCTGCTGAGTTAAAGAATTGCATCTATTGCCAGGACATGCCGTAAGTCTTTGAATAGTGAGAAAACTCAGTGAGACACTTACAAAAGTCCCCTCTGTTTTGGAAAATGGCCTGATAGAAGAATAATGCTTTTCAGTATTTATAACCTATCAACAGATACCACATCACTTACAAGTTCCTTTTTATTCATATAGTAAGTACCTTGTATTTTAAATGGATTTTTCCCCTTTTCTATTACTTAAGGAAGGCACATTCCCCATAAACAAGCATGTATATTATAGGGCTGAAACTCCAGAGCCTTAGAGAGTGCAGTAATGGAAAATGTGATTGCACCATGGTGAGGAAATGCTTTTGTCAATACATGTTCTTAGCCTGGACTCGTTTCTTGCTAGAAATCTTTCACATTTCTCCCACTTTTGCCTTTTATCTCTTCAATAGCACAGAGGAGCTACTGCATGCTGACTTCTTCCTGAACTTTATACAATTTATTGCTTTTGTGTGGAAGGCTAGCTAAGCTGAGAACGGTCACGCAGACATTTTACAGCTTGGTGAGATGAAGGAATGCAGGTGTCGTGCTCAGATAGAATAATTGCTGAAATTGTGTGAACCATCCTTCTGAGGYGATGGGAAGGCAATGCAAGGACATCATGTTTTTAAGCCACTGGAAACTCCCTATGAGGTATTTGTGCTAGTTAACCTTGGGAAAAAGTAGAAGTAGATAAGGGAAATTTGGCAAATGAATCATTAAAGGTGGAGTTGACATGTAAGACGTGGACCTATGAAATACATGTATTACAGAATATGAATGAGCTAATTATGTATGTTATAAAACTTAGACATTGTTTACAATAAATGGAAGTTTGCTTATAACTCATATTGAGTGGTCCGAGTCTTCCCTTCGCCAACAAATGGTGACTCCGACGTGCCTCAATTTGGAAATCAGGCCGCCACCCCTCTGGGGGTGACTTGCGAGCCACGGTGGCGAAGTTTTTGTGCATCAGTCCTGCTGCAACCCAGGAAGTGAAAGCGACGATTCAGCGCAACGGAACGACCGCACAGGTGGGATTCTGGCGTCTCCACACTCAGAGCGACTTCATCTGCAGGTCTGTGCCGAGAACAGGGCGTGCCAAGGGCCTCGTTAGGTTGCAACAGCGCTGGCCCCTGTAGAGGGATGGAGAGGCAAGCCGCCCTTGATTTGCTCAATTTGCTTTTTAGAAAAGCGGGGCATAAAAGATAAGGACCTTAAAACAGGCTATGGGGGAGATCAGGTCGAGCTGCTCCCTTCATGGAGAATGGTCCTAGAAGCTATGAGGAAACAAGATAGGTCTCAAGAAACTGCCCCCCCCCCCTTCCCCCGCAGATACTATCTGCAACTCCCTACAGATCATAACTCAGACCCCAAAGACAGCAGGGGATTTCCTCGGCTAACTACAACCCGGCCAAGAGCAAATTGATCGCACAGCCTATGAGATAAGGACAGCAGTATCGCTTAGATGAAGAACAGGGCTTTGTGAATATCATGGAAGTGGGAGGTGTCCCAGGGGTATTCTCCACATTGGAGAGACTTTTGTAGCTGGCTAGAGGAGCTGATTCCATTAAGCAATTGACAGGTTTAGTGATGCTGGGGACATTAAAAGGTTGTTTTCAGAACCTGAATACCTTATTGGAGGAAGAGGAGTGGCATAAATTTGAGGACTGTTTGTGGGATACCGTTGCAAAAGGGGGTAAGGAAGAAGAAATTGCAAGTGGATTGGCAGAAACCTGGAAGTTGATTAAAATCACATTAGAACTAATGAAAGCAGAACATGCTGCTGCTGCCGGCATAGCGCAAGCATCCGTTGCAGGGCTGCTGACTTATCCAGCCGTTTGGGTGTTAGAACCCCCTCTACCAGTCCCTAGTTTTCCAGAACACTGGGACAGTGCACCGGAATGTCCACTGAAGCTGGTTACCCAGCCCTCAGCACCACCTGAATCACCCTCCGTGGAAGAAGCTCTGCTGCTGTTGCCAGCACCACATATAGAAGTCGACCTGCCGCTTAGTCTGCTGAGACAAAACCACACTCCCCGGCCTCCTAATCCACCCAGAGAACAGGACCACGTGTCACGCCGATCTGGACATCATCACAGCTCAGCGAGAGGAGAGAGGAAGGGAGCATATAGAGCAAGAACAACAACTTCAGAAACAAGCAGCACTGCAATTCGCCTGGGGAGAGAAGAAAAGTTCCCTGAAAAGCATCACCGAAAACAGTAGTGGCTGCTTTGGTATTTTTTCCCCCCCGCCGTTTCTCGAGGCGGGCAGGCTTTAGCAACTGCAGACCCAGAACACGTAAGATGCACAGAAAAACCTAGTTGGGGGAGGAACTTAGAGGGCCCAGGGGACCCTTCTGGGGTTTCACAGCCGAGTGAGGTAGCAACTGAGTTGTATTTTAAATTTGTCTCTAATTTTCTCATAGAGAAGCCTTTCCGAAAAGAGAAAGGAGTATAGTAATTACTTGAGCAAGATGACTGAACAAAATGCCATGTCTCCTTAAAGCATAAGTACTTTACTTTTTACCTTTATTGCCTTTGATACAACTTAGTAAAAATTGCTGAGATGCTTTTAATTTAGTTGCATTAGAACAGTGTAAAAATAGTGGTAAGCTGAGTGCTTTATCTTAAGTGCACCTCAAGTTGACACTATAGGGTTAAATTTGTATTTTCCTGTACACAGGTTTCAAGGAGCTGAACATGTTGGCACCTATCCCACAGAAGTCTTGGAGAATAGCTGATAGTGTGTCCTTGAAATGCCAGAGCAGCTAACTTTAGGCAGCACACTGTCTCTTGTATTAGTTGCTGGATAATTTTCTTATTTCATAAGAAATTGAGAAAGTAGTATTTATTGCATTATTTTCAGGTTATCCCCTCAGAGCATTTTAATTTT
>JBAGAE010000888.1:0-25892 GCA_037014365.1 Malurus splendens
TATCGAAGCTGTTCTTTGTTTCAAATAAAAATAACTCCCACAAATCTGTTGCTTTATTCAGGAGAAAAGCTGACTTCATCTTTCGGTCACCTTGACTGGTTGGTTGGTTGGTTGGTTGGTTTGGGTTTTTTTGTTTGGCTTTTTCAAAATCTGTGATTTTGAAAAGCCACAGTCTGGGTGGTGTGGTGGTTTTGGGGTTTTGCTGGCTGTGCTGGGGTGAATATTGGACTGGATGGTCTTGAAACTCTCTTCCAGCCTTGATGATTGTATAAATGCCTTCAGGACAATGGATTTTACAGGGAGGAGCTATGAAATTTTGATCCACACCTAGTGAGAGCACACCTTAATTATTCTAGGAGTTTTCAGAACAGTGAGGGTAATAAACAGAACACATGTACCCTAATAAGTACCTTAAATTTATAATATTGATCCTGCAAAGCATGGGAACACAAATTTTAACAGAACTGTGACAATAACATCATGTGGGCTGTGCCATTTGCTGTTTTTTCATCAGACCATTAAAGAAAGCCATTTTAAATTCCATATAGATTGCTTAAGTCATAGGGTGGCTCAACGATGACAGAGAGACTGTGAAGTGCTGTCATTCAAGGAGGCTTCAGCAAGGCTGCTTGTGCTGACTTGGGCTGCTTAGGATGAAATCTGTGCAGTTAATGAAGGGGAATAATTCATGAGAGGAGATATTTGAGATACAGGTTGTGCCATCAATTTGTATTACATAAATACMGGGAGAGCAGCGAGGTGCGTTCGGTTTTTCAGCGTTAGTGTCAATCTGTGTAGGGCTGGTTTGGGGTTATCTGGGAATTAACTTGCAACAAATCTGCCATCCGTGGATTTGGACTGGTTCTGGTTGATCACATTAGCTTCCCTCTGTTTAAAAGGAATGGTGCCTTAATGAGGGAGGGCTCTGGGSTTTAGAGTGAAAGGATTCCATATATGAAGGATGAAGGAGTGAGACTAGGTGTGGTAAAAATATTCTCATATATTCTGGTGATACTGGGCAGGAATTTCAATTTGTTTCTCTGCCATAGCAGGTTGATTCCATTTGCCATTTTCATTCATCTGAAAACTGTCAGAGCTTGTGCTGGAAAGGAACATGTATGTCAAGGTAATTTTAAATGGTTTTGGTGTTGAACAGTAGCAGAAATCCTCTCTCTAGTTTGGGTCTGCTTGCTAAGAGTCAGTAACTCATGTGCATCTCAATTCCTCATGTGTTAAAAATGAATAAAGTAGTGTTGACATATATCATCACTTAAAAATTGTGTCTTTCTGTTGCCCTGATTTCAAGAGATTAAAGCAGTCACAGATTTGTTGCTGACCTGCAAAAAATGTGRAATATTTGGATTCATATAATGCTTCAGTTTTTGAGGTATCTAGAAATAATATAAATTGTCAGGCTGAAAAAAAAAATTAAATCCCCCTCAACACTTTGATTTTAGCTGTGTCACAAAGAGAATCCTCTGCTTTATGGGCATCTGACTTGGGATGCCTCTTGGGGAATCTTCTGCCCTTTCCAGGCTGATTTCTTGACAGTCTTTACAAATTTATTGTCTGGAACATTCTGTCTGTCTGCTCAGTGAGATCTTTGTGTTGAGGAGGGTTTTGGCTGCTGCTGGCAGTCTGCTCCTCTTGTTTGAKCAGCTTCACAGACGATGGAGCATCACCCTGTTGCTGCTCTGTGCTGGCCTTTGGGGCTGAAGGGAATGTGCTCAGAAATATGGATGTCAGCTGGCCTTTGGAATTGACTCTCTGCCAGTTTGTGTCTCATTTGGGATACAAACTCAATGTTTGGGAGCTTCCTTTACCCATCTGGGAAGGTATTGAATTGATTTCTGATTCAAAAAGCAGGCACGCTGCTAAAAGCAATCTCATTCAGCCTCTTTCTAGTGGCTTCCAGAGCAACTAATCCTTGCACAGACCTAAGGCAGCCAGTGCTTACTCACTGGTAACAGGTTAGGGTGTTCAAGGAATTCAGAATTTGTCCTTTTCCTAAGAAAAACATTCTCTCCTTGCTTGGCTTGGGGAAAATGATGGTTGTTAATCTGACAGTTGGTGAAGAATCAAACAGGGAAAACAATTTTTTTTTTTTTTTTTTTTCTGAATCATTGCTCTGTTTGTTTTTTTTTCCCCTAATGCCCCCTGATGTCCCAGRAAGCAAGGAGCACGGATTGGGAATAAATGCCTGTGAGTGGGCTTTATGTCAGTGTCACTGTGGGATCATACATCACTCCAAAAAGCCTTCCATGATTTTTGCCTGTTAAATAGTAGGGCTTGATTCATGGTTCCTCTGCAGTTCTTTTATGCAGTTTGCCACAGAGAACAAGCTCTGAGGCTGAACAGACTGGCATTTAGGTCAAAAAGTGTTGGTTCTGTAGCTGCCACCAGCCAGTGAAAAGCACTCCACTTAAGTCCCAATTTTGTGAAACCTATCCAGCAAAATAACTAGCAGTGATTAGGCATTTTCTGGAAACGATTGTGCATGATATTGTCTGCAAAGGGAGAAATTTTCCTGTCAATTTTTATCTGAGGAAAACATTTACTGTGCTGACGTGGCTAGACTGGCATAAAACTGCTGCTATGGGTAGCTRATACATATTATATTAAAAAATAATCTTTTCCAGGGTGAATCACATCTATCTTAATACTTGCCAGTTTGTTACCTCGTAGAGAAGATCCTAAACAATCTTATCTAGAGAAGATGGAGTAAAACAACACCTCACAAACTTCAGGGAAGATTTATGGCCTCAAGGGCACCTGTGCAAGGTTTTGTTGCTGCAGTTGTGTTGGTGGGACCCAGGTTTTAGTGTGAGACCCTGCTGCAAGAGGAGCTTTGCTTGCTGAGGTTTCTATTCCTAAAAATGGTCACTGCAGCTGGGTGTACGCACAAACCAAAAATGTTTCTGTGAGCTTAGGTTTTCTTCAGTCCTCTTCTGCTGCAGGGGTTGGGCTCTGCACAAAATCCTGTAACTGTTCTTTGATTCTGCAGTGCTCCATGACTCACTGTCCATCAAACCTTTCTGTCAACTGTAGCTATGGGAATTACCATGGTTCCTTGAAATCCTTTTAGAAATAAGACAGTTATCCCATGAAACMTTTACTGAAATCAAGTTTATTTATATCTTTTCTATTTTTACATTAAAGAGTGATTTTTTTTCCTTAGGGCATGGGAGACWTTTACACTGTCCATCAGTTTTATGGCCTTCTGGCAAACCACTGACCTAAAAACACTGTTTGCCCCCTGATTTCATGCCTCATTATGTATTTGGAGAGAAAATGGTCCATTTGTCTGCAATTGGTAGGGCTCTTAGCAGGTACCAGCAGCGACTGTGAATGGTCCTGGTCTGAACATAACAGTTTTTGACTTGCAGAAATGGATGTAAACCCATTACAAATTGTATTAGGCTGTGCTTTTTAAAAGGGTTCAAACAATCAGATTTTGGATATTTTATCTGCTGTCATAGTWTTGAGAGAGAAACAGGGAAAGACTGTGACAAATGATGGAAAGAACATCAAGTGTTTCCCATCCCCCCTCCAAAACCTAAAATGTGTTCAACCTGAGCCCATTTTGCTGATGTATTTTGTTTTGATGGTAAAAAACTTTTTAAGAATTCACTGAGATGTTTTTGTACTGAGATTCACTGAGATTCAGAGCCTCCTCTGAATCTCGTTATGCTAGGAAGTATCACATGCTTTTGCATAATTGATAAAAAACGTGCTCAGTGATGACTGAAATCCTAGAGGAATTATGGTTTCACGATGTCAGGGGGTTAATTTTGATTCTCAAAGATTTTTCATTCAATTCTGAAGTGCAAAGAGCAGTTCTGTTATTGGGASTTGATACCATTTTATCAGTGCTCCAGGTTCTCATTCTTTGGCAGAAATGAAAAGATTCCCCTTATCTGCTTGTCCAGCTGATGTCTGTACATCATTTCAGGTTTCCAATTTTAAGGCAGTTGCTAATTGCTTTGAACACRTCTCTTGGTACTTCTCCAGTTTTTATTTTCAAAGGAAAAAGTGCCTTTTTCTCTCACAATTTTAGTATTTTTAGTTTAAAAATATTCATAATTGTGAAGTGACATCTTTCTGATATTTTAAATTAATGTTCTCCTTTCTGAACATACTTTGTTTTGTTTTTATGTCTTTATTACCCTCTAGCTGTAGGAGACAAACATTTGGGCCATTTTTTATGTTGCATTCATGTTATTTTCAAGACATAAACACACCACTGGAACAGTTCCTTAATTATTCACTTTAATGGACTGTGACCAAAACGCTGTTTTTTTCCTTTTGTGTAATTTCCTTTTCTTTTCTGCAATCTCCGTTTTTATGGTGGATTTCATTGCCTTCTTTTCCTTTATTTTGAAGCCTATGCATATTATGTTCATCCAGCCTCTTTGAGCTATGACACTGTAATGAGTGGAAGAATTTTAGAAGTCTTCATTATTCTTACTCTGAATGATAAACATGCATAAAAAAACCATTGCTGCATAAAAAAATAAGGGAAAACCAAAGAAGTTATTGTTGCAAGGAAATGGGTGTTAGGAAACCTGTCCAGAAAATGGTTCAGCAAATAGATTTGGAGTGAGAAAATGTCTCTCTTAAAGGGCTACTTCATATTGTCAATATTTAGAAACTCTCAGCTGGAATCGTTATAATATTGTTATGAATTGATCTGACTGGAGAGATGTGTTAAATCTGGATTTTAACCTGGATCTTCTCAAAATACAGACACTTGAAAGATYCTCGTGTGCGGGCTCACCCTAAGATTAGCAGCTTCTCAAGTAGGGGACGTGCAAAAGAACATTCAGAATTTTCAGCCTCAGTTGACATGTTCTCATAAAGTAATATTTTGTGTATTTATCAGATTTCTCAGGTTGTAAGTGCTTTTTTTTCAGCTCTCTGGAGTAGTACAATGCAGTGAAGTACACAGAAGCATCTGCTTTGTTCGGGGTTTGTTCCCATGAGCTAACTCCTGCTCTACACAGTGGGACATTCTTGTGCTGAAGGAGGGGAAAGCTGATTTTGTGAAGTGAAATATGGTCCTTGTGTGTTGTACTTGGATCAGGGTGAGTACTCTGGAGTTAGGTCAGGCTTGTATTCAACAGCTTGTTTTCAGTGTGGCTTKGTGCCTTAGCACTGGTAGTTTTTTATTTGTTTGTCTGTTTGTTTTGTAATAGTGGAAAACATCAGAAAATAATGGCAGGCATGTAAAAAAGTAGAATAGAGATTTTGTGCGTGGSAATGGATTATTTAGGATGCCAAATAGGATGGGCATTAACTGTTTTGACTTGTCTTTCCTCTCCAGATAGTACCAGGRCTAACAGAAGAGAGGCAATGTGCTGTGTTGCAGTAATTTGCCTGGAAAAACTGCACAACTATCCAATCCTTTTCAGACTCTCGTCYCCCCAAGCACCAAATGAGGTCTGAATTATCATTTTTCAAGCAGAAGYACAAGCAGGCTGATGCCTGTACAGTGCAACCCTGTGGGAAAAGTTTTTGAGTTTTCCAAAATGTTTAGCTCTGAGAAACTAAAGCAGATGTTAGCGCAGAAAGGATTTATGTCAGAACTTGGGAGGATGAACAGAAGGGGAAAAAGCAGCAGAGGAAACCAAAATGAGAGAGTAGGTTGGACTGGGAATAGGATAAATGGAGGACCTTTGAGGTCTGAGTGAGAATCTAACTTAGAGATGAACTGAGAATGCAAGTTGAACTCAAGGATTGGGAAAGAAGGGATTGAAAGAGAAAGATTTAAAGAGCAAAAAGGGCACAAGMAAAATAAATAGTAGCAATGGTGGAGTCCAAAGCTCAGAAGTTACTGCAGTTTTCTCCCCCTTCCAAGTAATTTCACTTGATAAAATAGTAACATTTGAGAAACCTGGCTTTGGTCCTTCTGGCAGTCTAGGTACACTTGTTTCTCAAAATCAGGAAAATAGCAGGAAGCAAATGTGTTTTAACTTAAGAAACCAAATCCTGTACGATGGTTGCTTTCTCTTTAGTTTACAAAGTAAGAATTATTTGTCAGGTCCATGGTGCAGAATACTCTCCTGGTCACCAACCCAGTACTTTTTTCCTGTGTTTTATGCTCTGTTTTATGAACACTTTCAAATCCAGAATATGGATTTGAAAGAGTTAAAATATTAGATAAGACCAGTGGTAGTATCAAAACATGTAAATATTTTTGTTATTTTTTTTAAACAACTACTTTGAAGAAAAAAAAAAGTAGAAGTGGAAAAGAGTTTGGAGATAATTTACTTGTTTGTGTTAAGGATAAGCTTACCAGCTTTAGTTYGGCTCACATACTGAAGCAAACAGGTTTAAAAAGATGTGTAATAGTAATGCATATCCAGAGCTGGTGTGGGGGAATAAATTACACAGTCATTGTGTTAGCAAAAACAGAGACTGAGGCTGTGGCTTTTGTCGAGCTTTTCACAGAACTTAATGGAATTTGCAAATAAAATTGGAAATTACCTGATTAGTATGAAAACGTTCTGCAATCATGAGCTAAGAAATTATGTTTCAAGAGCCTATCCATTCTTTACCCCAAAGATAACATTTTGGTTATGAAGAAATTAGGATGCAAATTCTTGAGAACAAGGGATGTGCTGCTAAAACATGGTAATTCAAACAGAAGAGAATTTTTTTTTTGACTGTTCATTGTATATCTGCCTCCATCTCGAATTGTTTCAAAGTGTGCACATCCTGATTTTAGGTGAGGCTCACTTCAAGGATGGATTTACCCATGAGTAGGATGCAGTGGCTCTTTGTTGCCATGGAAAGCRATGACGGCTGTTGTACAGAAGAATAATTTCTCTAGGAATCTTTGATTGCAGCTGCATTTATTAACACTGAATTATGATCCACTATGCCAAGCTTTCCTTTATCCCCCGCTCTTCTACTCTTATGGAGATAAATTAATTGGTAGTTTTAAAAATTAAAACTGCTACAGTCTTTTTGTATATTAAAAAATTAAAAAAAAMCCCAAAACCAGAAATCATGGAGTTGAATGAGGGCATGAGAAAGAAGGATCAAATTAAAATTCTGGTCTACCTGGGGGGAATATACTGCTGCTGTACTCAGCCTTAGTTGTTCCTTYTCACAAACTTTTACTTCTTCCTTACCAATTGGCTTCTTAATATCCTCCTCTGTGTTTTTTAATCTGAACAGCAAGCTCATATTGTATCTTGCAGTTCATGGAAATTCTGCAATCTCTTTATTAAGATTCCCTCACCTCTGTTCAGTTCAGAAAGTCTTCAGAGCKCTTGCTTTTTCACACTATTATCTCCTATGTTATTTTTTTGCCAAAACCATATTTTGATTCTCAGGAACAGCCACTCTCTAGAAGTTCAGCTGTTCTGTTGGAATCAGCATTCCAATTGCTGCAGTGATGGTTTGATTCTGGAATGAGATCTGCCTGCAGAGAAGTTGCTGGGATCTTCTCTAACAGGTGAGAAGTGTAAATGCACCAGTGAATGCTCCAGTTACACAGATTTTCCTAAAAGTTTGCTTGTACAAGCCCATTGCTGCCCAGAGAAACACAAACCCAAAAGGAATTCAATTAGCATAGCAGGCAGAGGGTTGTTAATCAACTGGAATAGTTCTAGATTATGGATTATCCTGGATTATCTTGCCCAGCCTCTGAAATGCTCATTGATCTTTCTCATGCTGTAAAATTCTGCCTCATCTTCTGTTTGCATCCTTCAGGACTGCTTTCCTGCCAGAGCCCCTGAGAAGATACTGTCCTAATCTTGCTGTGGTGCTGCTTATCTGCARCAGGCCCCTGAAATTCCATAATGCCATGTTCTCACTGCAGAGGGARAATGCTTCAGCTGCACTGGCAATARTTGGTGAGAAATTTATCTGGCTCAGKAGAATACCAAATTAGGTGGCATGTTTTTCTTTACCTAATTAGATAAATCTGTTAATTACACAAAAAGGCTGAGTCCCCATTTTGGTGTTATGCTGATTTTCACTGTGTTTAAATGAGCTAGAGAATTGTGTTCAGTAGGAACTGAATAAGCAGCAGTGGCCAGGACATAAYTGAAAAAAATTGAACTGATTTTGCAGTGACCATGAGCCCAGAGTTTGGACTATCCCATAATTGCTCACTTGAAGTTTGTTTCTCTATAAAATATCCCTTATGAAGTGAGTACTCTGTACTTTCTAACAAGAAATATTGTAGCATTTAATTTTCTGCGGTTTTTATTGCCTGTGTATATTTTCTCGTGTTAAGAACAGAGATAGGAATGTCATTTTTCTGTGTTCTGGATGTTCACAGAGGGTTTGGTGAGGGCTGAACCCTCCCAGATATAAGAAAGCAAGGGAGAATTTGCAGTGCCTCGTATTTCTCACCTGAAATGTGATGTGTAATGCCATCTGGTGGAACTGTGCTGTATTCATCTAAAAGAAAATGAGCAACAAATTCTGTGGGTTTGCTGGCAGCTTTCCTTTTACCTCAGAGGGACACCTGCACATTTATCTTTTCATCAGAGAGAGAATAAAACACAGAGCTCTAAAGCTTTACCAAGGGGAGTAAATAATTCATGGCTTCAGAATAACACAGTGGTACTTAAAGACAGGTGGTAGGGAAGACAATTTAGTATTTTTGATCAGCATGTTGAGTATCTCTTTTCATACAACACCATTTTGTTCTTATTCACTTAAAGAATCTCTCAAAGATATTAGCAAAAGCAGATTTAATAGAAATATGCAAAAGCAAACAAGGCACATTCCATTACTACAGAGATGAGGCACAGAAAGGGAAATCTGCTTGGGATAAATTCTGAGTTATTTACAAGAGTAAGGGAGACCATCCCACTGATGGAGCCTTGGARAAGATGAGTCCAAACTCAGCCCCACACCTGCTCAATGGTTTAATTCTAAAGGGTTTAGCAGCACTYAATCATTGACTAATTTAACATATYGTTTCACTCTGCTATGATTCAGGCAAATAATGTTTCAAGGCTTCAAACCTTGTTCTGCCAGACAACAGGAGTTCCTTAGGSAACAGAAATTCTGGGAACAGACTGATAAGCTCAAGGGAGATTAATTGCCCAGGAGCCATTAATCAAGGCTGAGGCCTAACAAGAATTCCTGAGATTGTTGAGTGGCCTGAAGAAAGGAGAGGGAGGAGGGATGCATCATCAAAAACCTGAAACCTTTGGTTTGCATTAATTCATTGCCTCTCTGAATGCTACACAGGCAAAAGAGAATGGGTTCTTATGCTGAAAAGCCTGTTTGTGATTTAGTTTTGTCYTTTGAAAGAATTATACATTTAGGAATGGCTGTTCAAAAGCAGGAAGTCTCACAGGAGTAATTTCAGAGTTTAATTCATGCAACTCTTAAGCAGACTGTGGCATATTCTGGTGAGCTACCAGGGACACMTTAGTGGGCTGAAGGGTAAATGAGATTTAGGAAACCTGACTGGTGGAGATTTTAATTTAGATAACTAAAGCTGAGTTCCTGGAAGTATTGCTCACGATGAATTACGATGTAATTTGTTTTGGAAGCTCAAGTGTTCACCAGGAAAATCTGTCTGGCCTTGGTTTTCCCAATGAATTTTATTTTAGTGCAGGTACCACACAAAGGACATTTTCATTCAGGCAAAGAAAAACATCATTGGAAATAAAAACATTGAGCTCAATGAACACTAAAAGCTGACTGAGCTGAAGAGGTGAAAAGGGAAATTATCTTTTGTTCTGCTTTGAAAGCAAAATTTGTGACTGTCATTACTCATACATTCAACTATGAGTTTACAGTATCAATTTAAATCTATTTTTTGGTGACTTTTAATCAAACAGTAGTAAAACAGACACAGTGTTGTGCTCAGCAGAGGTGGAAAGCCAGATAAAGAAACATTTAAAAATACCAGTGATGACATTTTACTCTACTTTTTTTCTGAGCGGGAGGGACTCACTCAAAAAACACAGATCTTTCCAAAGAGAGACAGAGTTGTGAGTTGTTCAGAAGATATTTCTGCCATCTTCTTCACTGCAGAATATGAACATTTTATCCTTGTGTGATAAGGATTAAATGTGTGTGTTCTTCAGCTGAGGGCTTTTAAAAAGGACACAATGCTGTTGTGCAGTGCAGTCCAAGGTATTTTCAAAAACCTCCTCTTACCATCTTAAGCAGAGGGTGACTGATGGTGRTTCTTGGTACTGAACATCACTGCCACTTCTCAGTTATTGAAAACTTGAATTTCGAGCTTAGGAGTGGCATTTTGTGTTCCCAAAAGTGAGAATTTGTCTGGTTAATATTAGAGCAAAATGCTGGATAACTGGGTGAATGTTCATTCATGTTTCACTGGGTGAAAATTCATTTCATCTGCAAACTTGAAAAATGCTGTGCACACAGTTTGGAAAAGCGGGCATTATTTAGGTGTTTACCACGTAAAAAGGATGAGAACAGAATTAAAAACTGATTGGAATGCTCTTCAGAGGACTTTATGTGAAGCAAATGAAAAGTTGCTAGCAATGTCATGGTCAAAAAGTGCAAGAATGCCTCTCTTTTTGCTAGCCAGCAACCAGAAAATGTGATAAGGAAAAGCAGCTGTTTTCTTAAAACTTATAAATAGAAATTTAAAATACGCAAATAAGGTTGGCAGGTTTTTTTTTTTGTTGTTGTTGGTTTTGACCAGAGGTAACGAAATCCTGCATCCTGAAATCCTGAGCATTAGCTGGGGGAGTGAAAGGGCAGTGAGATTTGCCTGACTGGTGTGGCATAATAATGTTACTGATTTCATAATGCTCCAAACTGGGTTTTCATGTTGCTTTGCTAGAGGGAGAARCTGGGAGATCCAGAAGTCTCTTTTATCAATTGCCATATCCTTGGGCACGTCACCTTTCCTATTTTGAAGTCAATGGGTTGTAAGTSAAAAGCAGAGAAGATCCATTTTTGTGCTATCAGTATTAACTGGTTAGAGATATGGCAAATACCCTGAAATAAGATGGTAGAAATTCATGTAAGAGTAACATTAAAAGGAAATTTCCTAATTTGAGATCTGACACTATTCCAGTCTTCAAAGTGTTTGTGAATATTTAATGGCTCAGACATCTACTGGARGGCTGTAGTCTGAATTATTTAAGGACACCACAAGCCCTTGAATATTTAACCCCTAAAGCATTGAAATTTATATTTAGGGGTTACTAATTCTGATGTAATGTTCATTTCCAGACTTGCTCTTTTSCTATTTTTCAAAAATTGTTTTATTATTAAGGTCTACACAGTGCAAGCAAAATTAAATTGGTGTCCTAATCTTACAATAAATATTCTAAAATAATATCATTTTAGATAGATGAAAAGAAATATTCTTAGAGTGGTTCTCATGAGTCTATAATACCAGTCCAGACAATAAACTTTCCATTAATTACAGTGCTTGTTCTTAGAGGTGATGTCTGGGGCTTGTGTTGGGGTCCAAGTACTACAGCATCRTTATCTCTAATGAATTCATTAGCTGGATATTGGAATTTTACAAGGTAGTTTGCACACTTTGCTCAGAGAAGTGCKTCATAAAATGACAGAAATGAAGAAATACATACAATAAATACTGAGTCTGAGTAACCAGACTGTGCCTAGACAGCAATTTGGGGAAGCTTTTACATCGTCCCTGAACTAAGCAGCACAGTGTAAAGAGGTTTTGAGTTCCAGACATAATAATCCAGGTGTATGAACACATCTAGATACTTGGACATCAGGATCTACTTGTCTTAAGGTTAGATTGTGTAAACAAAGCCACTGAGGTAAAGTTTGTGTCTGTTCACACCCACGTTGTAAATCAGTCCCCCGTCTAATGCATTTAGCTCACTTTAGAATTCTCATCAAGATTAAGCTATTTCTTTAAAAAGAGAAGTTGTATAGGAAAGGAGTTTAATTGATTAGGCCAGATCCATTGCTTGGCAGAGCTGCCTTGGGTACTCTTTGAAAGCAGCAGCAGAATTAATTTCAAGCTATCTATATTATTTCGTGATCATTGGGCTGGCTGAGGTGCACACTCTAATTTGTGTTTGGAAAGRCAAGTATTATCAGGGCATAGAACTGATCCATAACCCATTGCCTCACTGTGATTTAAATTTTGCTTTATGTTTTCTTTCTCACTTCTAAAGAGTTTGCTACGTTATTGTATTATTTTGACTGTGAATTTCAGCATTCACAAAAGCACTAAGTCTTGCCAGTATTGATTAAGGAAAGAAGGAGATCMTGAAAGATAAGATGATTTTTGAAGGAAGTTTTAAATGTAAACACATGAAGGAAGAGGAAAACTGGAGTTTTCCTTAWGTTGTTCAAAGGTTTATCTACAAGSYATYRGRTAATGCTAGATTAATTTATCTGTCTTGAATATTGTCATTTTAAGAAGGACATTTCTTAGGGGTTAGACTCATATCCTGACTGAATTATATATCTGTCTATACCATTATTTGATGTATGGAACTATAGGTGAATGTAATCCAAATACATTAGATCCATAATTACCCTTACTTTTTCACACTGAATAATGTCCATATATAATTTCTGTTTCACACAGAGTAACACACAGAAATATATCTGACCCGCCTCCCTTATTTTTTCAGTGAATTAAGAGGTCTGATGGTTAATATTTTCAGTGAATTAAGAGGTCTGATGGTTAATATTTTCAGTGAATTAAGAGGTCTGATGGTTAATAACTGTGAAGCAGAGCCAGTTAATTCCTTGCCTTCCCCGCCTACATAGAATGAAACACTGACATTTGATTTCTTGAAAGTCTGTCCTTTCCCTAACCCTGCTGCTGTCTGGTTTGCTCCATTTCCCAGACTGCAGCCTTGTGGGCTGCTGTAATGTCTGTCAGCATAAGTCACGCTGACAGACCAAGGCTCTGATAGCTAATGTTAATAACAGAAATTGAAGAGAAACACRAGAAACCCAGGAAAATTGTACAGCTCCCATTGCCTGCGTGGAGGGGAGCCACTAATCTCAAGGCTGCCATTTCTAAATGCATTTTTCAGATTAGCTGTTTAGCTCTTTTTTAAGTTTTTTGGTTTTTTTTTTGTTTGTTTTGTTTTTTTTGGGTTTTTTTGGGGGTTTTTTTTGGTAGTTTCAACTAAGATGCTGGGTGTATTTTTAAATGAAAATAAAATATGTGGTTAAACATTGCACACGTAGTCCAAGCTGGCATGTGCAAGCCAGAGTGCTGATGTTCCTGTTTTCCACCTTTTGTAATTCCCWCTGTTCCAGGCTAGATTTGTCTGAGGATTTGTGAATGACTTGTAAGATCTAATCCATCACTTGGGCTAATATGGGCAGAGGATGTTTATTTTCTCACTTGTGAAAATACAGTGAGTCCAGTAATATGGCAGAATTTAAAAATCAAGTTTTAAGCTCAGAGGAATGATTTATTTAGGCTGGAAATAACAGCTGAGCACTGACAAGAGCAGGGCAATGTTAATTAGATCGATCTTTATTAACAGCTTCAAGGTGAGGGATGCGTGTCTCCTTGTCTGTCTGTGAAGCCAGGGTGTGCTTTCCACTGAAAAAGGCACTGGGATTAAACAGTCCTGTCCATTTAGAGGCCTCTGAACGCTGCTGCTGCACTTGGTGTTCCCACCCTGGCGTTCTGGAGGGCTCCAAGCACGGCAGGCACATCCACTCCTGAGATCAAGGTCAGGCTGTCTGCGTGCTGAGCCACAGGGAGMATTAACTCGCCCACAGATGTGGCAGCAAGGATGGTTAATCTCTGTTCAGTTTAACTCCACATCTGGGGGTTCGAATAATTAATTAATTGCAACTCAGAGAATCTTGGTTTAACTTAAGTAGAAGTAGATGGTTTGGTCATTTWAATTTTTACTGCTTCCAGTGTTAGATTTTGTAGGCTGAAGTGGTGGCTAAAGCCTGGCATAGCCTAAGGTGTTTTTGCAGAATCTGATGTTAAAAATAGAGTGAATATGCAGTTTTGGAAAAGTTCACCATTGGCAGAATGGTTCTGTTCAAGTTGAAAAGCATTTTACTTACTGATTTCAATGGAAAATGTTAGGCCCATGGTAGGAATTCTTCAAAATCTACTTCTGGTTGTAATCAGAAATATTTCCAAAAGCTTATCCACCAATTTACTATTTAGAGTATCATGTCATACTGAGACTTTCACATTTTGAAAGTTCCCATTTATTCATCTCGAGAGATCTAGACAAAAGGCACAAACATTACCTCTTCAATATTTTTCTTAAATAAAAATGAGAAGATTTGGACCTCAGACTACACTGATATTCATGGCTCGTGTGCACCTTCACTAAAACTTTTCAGAAACACTGATGTGAAAGTAAGTTTTGGGCTTTCAATGGCAATGGAACTTTAAAAAGATAAAGTCTGTTTTACAAACTATCAGATGTAGACTAAGATATCCTCAGGTCAAGCCAGCCTTCTCTAAGAATTTCTGCATTTCTGATGCTGAAAGTACTGGCAGTGAAATATTKGCCATCAGTCTGCAGAACAACAAGTAATTTTTGACATGATTTGGGATGGATTTTATTTGAGAGTAGGATCCTGGGGCCATCTGGTATTGTCTATTATCACAAACAGGGATGTCTGTTTGTGGGAATAATCTCTTTTCTCACACCTTTTCTTATTACTATTGTTACTGCTCATTTTCTTCTCTCAATGCAGTTTCCATTAAATTGTTCTTATCTCAACCTGTGTTTTTTGTCTTTTGTRCCTCCAGTTGGAGGGGAGAGGGAGCAGCTCATGGTTTGGAGATCCTCAATGAGGGCACTGAGTTATGGAGTTCCATTCCTAAATCTCCTGTCATGGTTTAACCCCAGCCCAACCCCATGGAGCCACTCCTCACTCCCCTCCAGAGGGGCTGGAGAGAGATTGGGAAGGGTAAAAAGTATAAAATCTATGGGTTGAGGTAAGACAGTTTAATAAGAAAAGCAAAAGCCGTGCACACAAGTGAAGCAAAAGGAGAGATTCCCTGCTTCTCATGGGGAGACAGATGAATAAATATTATTTAATGTGACTTGGCCATATAATGCACATATGGCTCAGGTGGATGTTATAGTTACATGGGAAAAATAATGAGGGGGAGAAAAGAACATGGAATTTAAAGTGTAGTAAAGTTGGCACATGGACCCTTGAGTTTTTTATTCTTATTAAGACACATAACAGAAGTGCAATAAAATTACTTTTATTATTCAAAAATGCACAAGAGACAATACAGATCTATCTTGAAAACATTTATACATCATTCTTTTGCTACAAGCTACTCCGTTTTGAATTTTAATTCAAAATGCTCTCAATTAAAATGAAACAATTGCTGATACTAATAACATGCTTAGTTTTAACTGAAATCAACTCATGTTTAAAACTGAAATGAGTGAGACCCAATGTGATTTAGCTGTTACTTTGCTACTTTTAAAGCTTCACTAGACCAAAGAAAATGTCCATGCATGTAAATCTTATAAATAAAATCAAGATAATGAGTATCTTTTATAAAAAAAAAGTTAAAAACACAATAAGTTAACATATCTATTTCAAGAGATTCAGAGTAACAGGCAAATTCTCTTTAAATAAGCATGTCTGCAAGGGTCTCAAAATCAGACATGATAGATGACTACTCCTGCATTCCCCTGCCCTGTGCTGAATTAGTGCTCAGTAACCCACAGACCCCACCCCTGTCCCTCTTTCCCCACCTCCTGACAGTTCATTTCATGTCTGTGCCTTTCAGAAGGTTTGTGAGTGCCTGCTCTGAATCTTTCCTTAGTTGTTCTGTTCTCTGGACACAGAGAACTGACTGCTCTTTGCTGTGTAACAGTCTYCAGGTTCTGCTAATGTTCCCCCTAAGTGTTCCCTCCCCTAAGCAAAACAACTCCATTTATTTCAATCTTCTTCTCCTAAGATGACTTTTTTTAGGCTTCTCTCCTTCCTTGTTACTCTCCTGTGGATTTTCTCCAGTTTTTCAATGCTCTGAATCTCTGTGTTCCAAGCTGGAAATAACCACTCGTGCAGAGCTGAGTGGTGGAGGTAGGTTGTGTCTTGTAGGCTCTGCTCCTTGCATTCCCACTTTTCTGCAGCACTGGGATGCTGGATGCTCTTTCTTTGCTTGTAAACCTCCGAGTCTGCAGTGCCAGACTGCTGCTGAATCAGTTGTTTCAGGGGATTTTTCTGATGTATTTTCATTTCCCCCATCGGATTTCATCCTGCAGGCTTCGTGTAATTTTCTCAGAAATGTGAGGTAATTCCCCATTCTGATTCAGTCAGTCCTCCAGTTTGCTTCCAGACCACCCCAACATCATATTGGCATTTGCAGAATTAGGTTGCTGCAGAGTCCTGTGAACTTCCATTCTCTGAAGGGATTGCTGKGAAATGCTTTCAAGGCACATTTATTGCACCATATTTACTCTACTGGGGTCAGGTGCCTCTAGATTCATCCCTAAATCATTTGTGAGACTCCCGTGCTAAATAATGCTAAACATTTCTCATTTTTCAGGTGGAAACAGAGAGATGACGATTCTTTTTTCAAGTTAGCCAGGCATGAACTAGAGTTCATGTTACTTGTGTTATCATGACAGTAAGGCTGAGCCAACAAGCCTTACTGAGAAAGGACAAGAATTCAGCTGACATTCAACATTTGAACATAGATTTTGGCTCTTGAATATACATGCAGTTATTATTTGCAGAGCATAATGATTGTAATGAAATATTTTGCAAAGAAAGCCAGTCAGGATCTCAGCTGGGAGAGCTTTACATTCCAGCTAATAAGAAGTTAGGGCACAGGTTTTGGTTGTAACAAAACCAGCAGCAAGGCTTTTTAAAGTAAGKGCATTCTTAGGGGAGATGGAAAGCAAAGGATAATAAAGACTTGAAAGTTGGGAAGTTTTTGAAAGCACAGAATTGCACAGAATAATCTGTGTGAGCCAGAAATACAGCGGTATAAATAATGAAATAGTGATAAAGGGGAAGAGGAGGGAAAGGCAAATGCAATCAAAAGCAGCACTTTATAGACCGATGGAAATGATTTTAAGGCAACTGATAGGTTAAGTAAGGAAGGCCTGTGGAGGAGTTCAGTCAGTAGCTCTTAATTTTGGCCTTAAAAATCTCTGTTTCMGTTTTGGCAGTTTCTAAATAGCCTGGCCTGTTACCTTCCATGTGAGCCTCAGGGAACATTTAAAGCCAAAGTGCCATCAGTGCCCTTCACTGGTTGCTCCCGTTGTGGCTGAAGGAGCAGTAGGATGGCCCCAGTCCCCTSACGGTGCAGTCAGTGGTGTCAGTGTCACACGAGTCACAGTGACACTCTGTCGCCACCGGGTAGGAATAGAAGGATTCGGGGTGGTCACCACAGCCAGGGATCTTCACCGTTTCGTACACCACCTCCTTGAAGGTGCAGGTTTGCTGRGCGGATGATACCGGTGGGTATTTGTACACTGGGTCCTGAAATTTCAAAGAGRAAATAGCTGGTTTGAAATTTCTTGTGGGGTAGAACGCAAAATTTTTATGAAATGTGAAAATTCCAAAGCATCTTCTAATTTCACTTAAGCCTTTTAAGTTCCCGTGTAAAATTTGTGTCATGCCATCACCAGACAATCTTTCAGGTCAACGGCTTGATTATTTAAAAAAATTATTTAAAAGAGGAGTCTGCATAGTAATGGCTGCTTTATTGGATCTGCTTGCAACCACAAATTGAGCACAGAGATCCAGACTGCAATACTTCCACCTCTAGTTATATAATATAAACATAACACATGCTGAATTTTACTACATTTCACCCTTTAGATTGGCTGTGTACCTACTCTCGTATCAGACAACACAGCAATTATTCCACCTATCCTCCCACAWGGCTCATCCTGTCTGTGTGCCCACTAGAACTGCACAATTTTTCATGCACAATTTGAAATGTTTAATTCTGGTGGCTGAAATGAAGAGTCTCACCCTGGTGAAGCAGTATCCTGCGCACCAAGTGGCGTTCACCRTGATGCAGAATTCGCATTCTTCTCTTTCCACCGCTATGGTGATGTTGGTGAGCTGACAGCTGCTGCAGCAAATTGCTTTCCAGCAAAGGAGCAGCACACAACAATTAACTGTCTTCATCCTGTCTGTAAAGAAAAAAAAAATATATCTCTACTGGAGGAACATGGATAGTTATTTTCAACAGGAAATTGTTATGGAAACAGGGAGAAATTGAATTTCTGCRTTATCCTCAAGTGGTTCTTTAACAGCAAGTGCTCAGATTCCTCAGTGAGARCAGAGACATTAAAAACAGATCTTCCTTATGTTTGCTGTCAAAGGAGTTTGATTTTCCTAWGCAACTGAAATGGCATATCAGCAGTCTTTCCAGAACAATAAGAGCAGAACACTACACCACTTCCAAWGAAATATTTTTATCTAAATTTCTGTAGAGAGAATGTGTCCTGTCTGTAAGGACAAAGAAAAAGAAGCGAGAGAGAGAGAGAAAGAGCAAATGATAATGTATTTTTCAGAAGCAATTACTTGCTAGAAGCACTTGCAATTTGGAAAAAAAAAATATTTCTACATCAGGATCTGATGAGAACTTACCTGTATTCTACTTGCCTTCCTAGAAGGAGTAGCTGTAGTGAGAAGAAAGCCCTCTGCTTTCCTTTTATACTGCACCGTGTGTAATTTATACCTTGAGGATTTGCAGTGTATTAATGCAGCAGGCATTAGTTTGGGACTTGGTGAAAGCGGATTAATGCTCAGCCAGACAGTGAGATTAAGCCTTGTTGAGAGGAAAAAAGAAAAGCCAAACACACTGGGGAAGGGATGGTGAAGGTTACTGTCACGGTGTCTCTTTGCATGTTTCACTGGGTTTGATTCAGAGGCATTTGGAAATAGCTGAGCCATTTCACAGTTTGAAAAAAAAAAAAAAAAGCTTGAGAAGCCTGTTTTTGGCAAAGTTCAGGCATTTTAACTGTTTTGTGTCAGCCCTCAAAATTATAGGCTTGAGGTACAAGTGGAGGACCCTCGACACTGAAGATACTGCTTTCAGTTTCTTAGCTAATGACCAAGTTCTTGGCTTTTCCAGGATATCAATTTTAATTGGTTTTCCCTGGTTAGGTCTTACCCAGTGAGCTGCATATCTATTTATTTATTTTTCTGTTAAAACTAGTAATGTGAATTTTGTTAAACCATTAAACCATGAAGAACTTCTCTTTGCCATTCAAACCCCTCTATGACTTTTCTATCCCAGCAGATTCAGTCCTGGTTCCTGTCTGTCACAGGGTCACTTTCTCTTCTGTGAGGGATGTTTGTGTTGTGAAAGGGACTCTTAGAGGTCATCATGAAGCTCCAGATCTGTGGTTCTGTGTCAGTAATCTCAGATGAAATACTGCCATGTTCCAGGGAAAATGCAAGTGTTTTTAACTTACAGCGACACAAACTCAACTGGAATGTTGAAGGGTGAAAATTCCCTAGTTTTCTGTGCAGTAAAAGTCCATGGATGGACTTTTCCTGCATTCACAAGTCGCTGCTTCACCAGAATAACAACAGAGAAGGAACTCTGCTGAGCGTCACATCCCAGTTGTGGGGAAAATGACTCACAGCAGCTCTGCATTCACCATCACCCGCCCAGAACAGCCAGACTCGCTTTGTTATGACTGTCCCACCATGGTCAGTCTGACTTTTACAGAAATCCATCCCTGAAATAAAACTAGACAAGGACATACGGTCAAAAGCATTTTATCGCCAAGAGGAATCCTCSCTGGCCTATTAGTTTCCTGCAGAAGGGATACTTTTCAAAGTGGCTTTTACAAATGAGCCCTTTAAGTGTGTCATGCCTTCCTGTGGTCCTGCAGACCCGCCATCTGTTCCAGTTTCCAYGCAGTCTGCAGTGCCTTCATTTGATAATCAATTTTGAAGGTAGAAAATGAGCTGCAAATTTGCCCTGGACGTCTCCCGTAATGAAAACTTTGTTTGAAGGAGAAGACAGTTTTGTTAAATCTATGAAGAAGTMAAAAAAAATTGGACATCTTCCTCTGAACTAAACTCTGTGATTGTTTGATAATGGTCTTTTGTGCCATTTAGTGTCAATGTCTGTCTTCTCAGAGGAGGTTCTCAGTTGYTGTAAATCACTAATTCCAGAGATGTCAGACAAAAGCTGATTACAATTTGTTATATCCCTACTGAGGATCTGGTCTTTCCTAAGTACTAATTCACGCAAATTAAATAAAACAAAATACATTTCATTTGCAGAGGACAATAGAGAAAACATCCATCTCTCAGCTGCAATGATCTGTTTCATGGTTTGAAGAAGTCATAGTCACTCACTTAAAACATAATTTCGCAAGCAGACAAGTGCAAGTTTAGCCCCTGCAATGCTGTTTTTTCCTTCCCCTGGTTCCTTGCTCTGGCCCACTGAGCCTCCTCACTTGTTGAAACACAAATGAGRGAAATAATTCTGTTAAAAGGAAGAGCTGTCTTTTACAGGATTGTTGTTAATCCATAATATTTGTTCCACAATGACACAAACAGGGGTAGCAATGTGATTGTGGAGTTTGAAGGAGGGGTGAGATTAACAGTGGTAAATATATTTTTCTTCTGCTCGTGCTCTGGTGATTGATTTATTTGTTTGTTTTGGGGGGKTTGTGTGGGGTATTTTTTTGGGTTGGTTTGTTTTTTTCTTGCAAAAGCACCTGATACAGAACTGAAAGCTTTTATGTTCCTTGTATCTTCCAAACAAATGGGATTTCTTTCTTCAGGTGGGGTGGTGCTGAGACTAATGATTCTGTTGCTACAAGACCTGAGTCTATCTTGCTCAAAAGAAGGTAATTTAGATCTTTCAGAGAACTTCAGCATCTATCAAAGTTCCCTTGGAAAACTTGGTTTTACTAGTGCAACTTCTTCACCATGAGTAATAAATCTTACTCTGACCTGATAGAAGATGTGCTGGATCTTCTAGCAGGAAAAAAAAAACAAACCAAACCGTGTCTGGTATAAAATATCTGTTGAGTGGTTGGYCACTGCTGGTCAATATAATTTTTACTGGTATTGTTTTAAGTTGCCAGCACTAATGAAGCAGAACTGTCAAGTAGGTCGGGCCTGCTGAGCACATAGATAGCTGAAACTAATTAGTGTCAGCTAAAGACTTAATCATTAATGGAGAATTTGTTGATGCACTCATAGGAGAGCAGAATATTTGATCCTCAGGAGGGTAAAGAAAATGCTAGAAAGGAYTGACTGTGTATTTAGTAGCATAATCAATCCTTTCCAATTTTAGAAATCTTTTGAGATAGAMGTTTCCATTWCTTGGAGCTAAGGTTATRCATCCCATATTTTCAAATACCTACACAAGCTGTTAGTTTTTCTAAGTCTGGTGGGAATTCTGTCAACAGCAGCAGAAACTGAAGATTCTGAAAAGTGTTTAAGAAACACAGAAAAGTGCAAACAACAATACAGATGCTTGTGCTGTCATTCAGTTCTCTTTCTTGTGGTTTTTGTCTCGCATGACATGAAATAATCCATGGCTGATTGTTATGCCACATTTCTAAATATATAAACCAGCGGCATTGTCTTGTGCTTTTTAGTGATGACATTCTCATAACCTTTATCTYTGTTTTCTCTTGAAAAACCACAGTGTGTTCTTGACTCCTTATAATTTGGTAACTCCATTGGTATCTGTTAGGAAATGCATGTTTAGATTCTCCTCAAGACTAAACCAAAGATAAAAATTACATCTTTGCTAAAAATGCCCTCTTCTTATTTCTTTCTTTGCTGTTCTTCCATTTTTACTTAGCAGTTAAGTTTCTGAATATTTTAATTTTCCAATGGAAAGTAATTTTTTACCTAGGAGAGTCTCTAGCAGTTTTGATTCTTTCTCTGCCCTGGAGTATTACTGTTTTAGTTTAAGTTTGCTGAGTATTTCTGAGTGTTTTTCAACAGGAAAACATCTTGATGGATTTAAAATAGATTAATCATATTAGAAAAGAAGTGACAAAGCAAGGAAAAGACCTGATGGATAATCTATAAAGTTATACAGGATCAGGTGAGGTTTCCTTTTTGTTTTGTGAGCAGTTCTTGGGTTTCCATGGAATTCTCATTATGCTGTTGGTAACAGCAGAAAAAGAATTAAAAAGAAAACCAAATAAACATATGTAAATATTCATTTGAAAAGTCAAATCCAATTTGAGTGTATTTGAGTGTTTTGGTGCTGCAAATGCTTCCTAAAAGTACGTTCTTGAGAGATTCTTATCTTCATTGACACAATTTGCTGAATGGAAAACTCAACAATTTCTGAGCTAGGAGAACTTCTGCTTTTCTCTCTTGTTGGTGTTTATCCCAAATGTTCACAGATGCTGTCAATAACAATATTTTTTATTAAAAGAAATTAWATTAATAATGCTTCAAGGCCCAAATATTATAGAATGACCGGAGTTCAAAGGAGAAAGGCTGCCATTGAGGTTTGTGTGAGGAATGTTTGCATTTATTTTCTGGGTACTTATTTTTCTGCCACATTCATATTTTTTAAAACCTAAAGTAATAATTAAAAAAAATAAAGAAAAATACAATGGAAATATTAAATAAAAATATAAAAGAATTTTTAAAAGACAATGTTTCAGGCACTTTAATATTTCATGAGAATTTCTGTTATGTTTTATACATGAAGAAGCTGGGCAAGCATTCCTCCATGATGCATTTTAGGAAGAGATTCATAAAAAACAATTCACATTTCTTCTGAAACAGCAAATTTGGCAGGGCTGAGCCTTCCTCATCCACAAAAAGCAGCAGCTGCTAATTGTTTTCAAACTGCAGCTCTGATCTGCARCATAAGGCTGGTCTGACTCACGCTGGCAGTCTGCACTGACAGCACAACGRAGCTGAAGCACACGTGGAGAATGGACAAAAAGCCCATTTTATTTGGGTTGCTAAATAAAATCCCAGGCTGGAGATGTCTGACCCATATTCTTCTTGCCAGTGCAGTGATTTTAGGTCAAATTGTTTAAGAAAAAGAGGTTGAAAGGAATGCGTGCAGTCATAGCCAACTTCAGCTCCAGTTTTAACTTTTTCTCTGACCAACTTCAGCTAAAATATTAACTGCTTTTAGGGTTTCTAAACAATTTCTTTTTAATTCTTTTTTTCTCAGCAGTCATTTGTACCCTTAATTATAGGGCATGGAGCCATTACTGAGCAGATTACAGGGTGATGGGGTTGCTCTGTGAGCTGCAGGAGTTTGATTGTGATCAGATTGCAAATTTGCAAAGAAATTTCATGAAACTGCAGCAGGAATCAGTATTGCTGGGTTTTAATGAAGAAACAGATCTGAAATTTAAAAAAAACCCCCAAACTTGTAAGGTATCAGCCCAATACATAGCTTAATATGAAAACCAAAGATGATTAATTGGCTTGTATTAGTAGAATGGTGAAATAAGAAAACAAATATTGTATTAGGCTGAATTCCTGATGAACCTGTGTTTTTAAAAACAATTATAACAATTAAACCAAAGGCCTTATTCTTCACCTACAATGTGATAGAGGTCAGAAGATCAGTTTCATTTAAATAAAAGTATTGAGAASTTTTTGCTGTCTTAGGGCTGAACATATTTTGGGGGGAGTGATGCACAGGCACTATATTTGTTCAGACCAATACATGTTTAGAAAGCTTATTTGAGGTATTTTATTAAATGCCTCTGAATTTGAAGTTTTTTCCTTGATGATCACTGAAGGCTGAGCAGAGGAGTGCACAAAGCAATTTGTGCCATAAAATCATAAAAATCTGCGTGGGAATGGGGCAGTGTGGGGTGCCAGGAGGGTTCTGTGGGAGGAAAAACCAGGAAAAATCCTTGCAGGACAAATTGAATGAGCCAGCCTGTGAAATGCCTGCTCCTAAATGTGATTAAAATCACCTTGAAACTGGATACCTGTGGGGGCTGGGCACCTTTTAAAATATTGGTTTATGTTGTGTCTGCTTGGGCGCRGCATTAAACAGCTGCTTGAAAAGGATCAGTCTAAACATGAACAGAARAGTCACTTAGCAGAGATCCATCTGTAATCTGCCTGAAAAAAAAAGAAACAGCCCTGCTCAATTGCTTTATTAATTATAGAAACGAACAAGATCACAGATAATTGAAGGGCTTTTATGGCTTCTTGTGGTGCCATCTCGTGGTTCCCCAGCAAAGTTCTCACACTGCTGAAATTTCCTCAGGTTTTTACAGCACTGCGGCAAAAAAACTCAAAAATTTGGAGCTGAGGCAGCACTTGAAGCTCCTGGATTTTGGTCAGAGTCCTGTCCTGCTCGGCCCTTCCTCACTCCTTGGGGCAAAAAGAGATTTCAGAGCTCTCACTGCAAGAGAGGTGATAATACAGCAGTCTGGAAATGTGATGGTAATTAATTGTGCCAAGGTGTTTTGCTTGTCCCTGTGCATGAGAGGYATGGAGAGCTGTGCTTAGGAAAAAAGGCCTTTCTGTTTTCTGAGCCCAGGAACATTAAGCAAAATTGTTCCTGCTGGGKTCTTAAACATTGGATTGCTCTGGAAGTGCATAGGAAGAGTTCAGTCCTTCTGTTTCTAACGTGCCTTGCTTGAGATAAGGACAAATTATGAGAGAAGATAAGAAAATTTACAGAGAATATCTATAGCAATCGTCTCCATCCCATTTCCACCTGCTCCTTACAGAGTTTGCATACCCAGGGCCATTCCAGTGGCCTTTCTCTGTCCTCTCTCATCTTCCTCTTCTCCCAGCCCTGAAAAAAAATGCTGTTTGCTCCAACTTGTCCTCCATGCATTGTAATTGTCCTCCTTCATTGTAATTCCAATGTAATTTCTGTTACAATTCTATTTCCAGCTATATGGAAGCCTGTTTTTTTAGCAGGCATCTATTTTTGCTACAGGTCCTCAAAACCCAGGAAACTTCCAGCACCATTAAAATGGTTATCATTTTGCAGCCTTCTGTTTTTTTGGTTGTCAAATGTTTGCCATTTTCTTTTGCTGTAACCTGTTATCACTTTTTATTGCAGCCAGCAGATCAGCAAGCACTTTCTGACAARAGGTTTGCCATATTTTTCTCTTCTTGAATTTTTTATTTATTTTTGTATGACTTTTACATAATGAATACTTCAGAAGGAAGCTGTTGATGCATCCATCTCCCTGATAGGATTTCTGGGTATCTGTAATAATATGARCCATAGTGACCATAATTCATCAGCCAGAACTGTATTTGTGGCTGATATGCAGATATTTTGGCACTGCAGAGCTGTTCTTCACATTCTCATATACATTTTTGCCCTCTTCCAGGTGATAATGCATTTAAGGGTTGCCCCATAGAGCATCAGCTGTGCTGGAGACCCCTAAACTCTGTAAAAAATGTCATCATTCCATATTCTTAATTTCTGTTCCCAGTGTCATCACCTGCTCCTGGATACTGGAGATTATTATAAGACTTGAATGACCTATTTAGCTGTTCTGAATTTTGAATTATGATTTTTTTTCCCCCCTTCCCTTATCTGCTGAATTTCTTCCCTCCCACCCTCTTTTAGCATGAAGCAGAAATTGGAAAGGCTATTACATAGTTTTAGAAGACATTGATCCCTTTATAAGCTATGAACCCTTTATAAGAAAATTGAAGTMAAAATTTATCATGGCTACTAAAAASAAAGGAGGAGTCTTTGCTTTTAAGCCTTATAAATAATAATGTCTACCAGATATTCTCAAATCCCAATCCACGGGGATGGGTCTTTACTGAAAAAACACATGGTGCTCAGGACAACTGTCCTCCTGGGTTGGTASATAGTGTCAGGGAGCAGAACAGTCCCCCTGTTATCCAAGAGGAGRCAGTCAGGGAACTTCTGAGCTGCCTGGATATCCATAAATCTATGGGACCGGATGGGATCCATCCCAGGGTGATGAGGGAGCTGGCAGATGAGCTTGCAAAGCCACTCTCCATCATCTACCAGCAGTCCTGGCTCACTG